>CACRXK020014213.1:0-13279 GCA_902702795.2 Paramuricea clavata
CTAATTGCCCAGGCTATAGTGGTAGCTGTGAATAATATTATGCTTTAATTGTTCCAATGTTCCAATCGTTTCCAGAGAAGACATTCCTGACTACTTAGATGGATTTTAGTTATATATTACTCTAGAAATTTATTTAAAGTTGTCTACTGATTATTGTTATAAAAAGATCATCGTTTATCATGTTAAGTTTATCATGTTAACTATTATTAAACCTTTGCAAAAACCTTTCCATTCTCGCATACAGAGTCCTTGTTTCGAATCCTGTTTTTTCTATTTCGAGTCCGGGTTTTCAAAAGTCAAGTCCGGATTTTCTCAAAGACGAGTACGTTTTTGTTTTCGCGTCCGGGTTTTTCTCGAGTCCGGATTTTCTTCTAGTCCGATCCGGGTTTCGAAATATGCCCCGTTCAGGTATATAAACTTTGCAAGTTCCATATCGCCATTTTTAGTCAAGGGAATGCCAGTCAATGCTTACTCTGTAAAATATTGTAACATACCAAATGATACCGAAGTGTGACAAACCAACAATGCTGTACCACATGCGAGAAAGAAAGCTTCTGATGTTTCTCTGAGACCTATAGTGTTTAGAAGATATACAGTTATCTTTTTTACGCATTCCCAACTTATAGGAAAGCACGTGTGGCAGATATACGCGCGCTGTCCTTTACCAGTGAGAAAGGTAACTTCCGTGTACTTGAAAATTCATAAATATAGTCATTTAATTAAGTCGAGTTCATATATTTGAGTGGTTGGTTTTCTCCTGTGCTTGAAAGGTTTTTCACCGGGTACTGAATTCATTCCAGACTGAAAACGAATCCTTATAGGCATCATCGTACACTGAACTAACTAAACCCTCGGAAACCTTAAGTTTGTCAACACGGTTCTAAAACCTGTTAAGGATCCCGTCCAGTGGTACACAATAAACTAAACGAAACTATAATTCCTCAGGCTTCCCATGTTATTCTGTGCAAGAATTTGTCCACGCCCTGAAAGGATATTATGCATCCACAATCCGTCTATCGTGCATACAGATTTGATTTTATCATACTAAGTATACTATTATACAACGTATATTACCTGACATCCAATAAGCAATGGATATTAAAATTATTGTTAAAATTGAATCAAGTGGAATCTAAAATAAAGTTTAAATACGCATTTTACAAATTACAACCTAATCTAAAATAAAGCATAAATACGCTGTCGCAAGAGTATAATCGTTTTCTTTGCATGAAATCGTCTGCACAAATTAAATAATAATTAAGAACTACTATAATACTGTTCCATACTCATTTGGACAATCTAAATATTACCCCGACAAGAGATTTGGCTAGGAAGTACACACTTGTACAGTATATTCCTTTTTCATTTTCTCGTAGAAATAAATCTGTTTCCACAGGAAACGTCTGAAAAGAAACATACAAATGTAAACAGTGATATCAGTGCATGTCGGTGTGAATCTTGTGCATTAGGAAGGACGAGGAACGACTGTTTTTGTTTAAGCTCGTGTTATATTCTTCAGTTAGTTTGGTCCGCGTGTAATCCCTCTACTAAATTGGCATTGCTACCTATATACTGGAACACGATTCAAAGTGTTTATGTGAAAGCAACGGCACAGCAAGGTAGTCCGCAAAATCTAAAAGCCAACACGCTCTGTGAACCTCTATATGTATAAACGACAAACCAAACTGGTAACGCGTCTAGTGAAATTTAAATGCCCTTTGTATTAGCTAACTTTTGGACTTCTTCTGCTCCACTCACATGTCCCTAGTCTGTGTGCACTCTCATGACACAACCTCCCCCTCGTACCACGAACACTATTAATAAAGAGCTATATATTTAAATAAATCTTGTTAAACTAGTAATATGCATGCACAAGGTCCATCTGAATCTGTCTGGTGTTGGTATACCTATAAATTCTCAAGCGGGGTGGGGAGAGAAAGGGGCAATTTTCCCCTGGGTTTCCAGCTAAAAGGGGCCCCAAATAAAAAGAAATTGAAATATGCGAAGAAACCACTGACTGTTAAATATACTATTCCAGGAATCCTAGATTTCAATTTTTTTCCGGGGGAGAATACTCCCAATGCGGATAATAAGGCTGCACGAGTCACTGTATATTCCTGCAGAAATACTTACAAAAAGCACTCCTTGAAATGACGAAAACGTTACATTTAAAACGAGGAAGAATAAAAGGCCAGAGAAATTTCGAACATCTTCTTGGTCTTCATCAAGTTGAAAATAAACTTGGCCGGTTATAAATCCAAGAATCTAGAACAAAATGTTCTAAAACTTTCAGATGTTGGCATCTATACAAACAGTGCGTTTATAGTGCCGTATGTACTATAACATCTACTTACAACTGCTTGAATTGTTCTTAAAAACAAAGCATTCTTGTCTCGTTTAACTGTGATGAAGGAACGCCATAAGACAACCAGGAACTGTCTGACACGGCCAGCATGGAAGCTAAAAAATTAACATAAATGTGAAATCTTATATGAGCATGCCCATGGAAATGAGGGGCAACGGTGGTAACTATACTAATCAAAGCCGGTTTCAGATGCGCCTTGGTCATCGTTCTACAGCAGTGTTCGAAAAGAGTAGATCCGATATCTGAAACAGCCCCTATAAACTAAAAATTCAGCAGCTTTTGTGCGAGCGTCGGAAAATTGGTTCTGGGGGGGGGGGACTTGTAGAAACCAGGTCATTGTGTTCATTTTGCATTTCAGGCCCCGACGAATCTGACACGTTCCTATTAAGTTATCCGACTCTCTAATCTTTTTAGGGGAAGAAAGCGACCCACCCACTCCTACCTCTTGGAGAGCTGTAGCCCCCTGTGTCAACTGAAAAAAAAAGTTTGCAAGTGATAAGGGAGGTTCCAAACTTTACTGCTGAGAAACTGTTTAAGCTCAGGGTGAGCACTTCATAACCTTTTTCTCAAACTCTCATATTCAAAGGTAATGATAGGAAAAGAAGGTAACATGCATTTTTTATTCAGTTTAATAATTGCGGTTATACTTACAATGTAGTTCTTTTATCTGGATCTTCGAATGACTCCTGTAGTAAAATGTATTTAAACAATGGATGTAATTTCATCGTATAAAGAATTACTGATAACCATCTACTTTTCATTTTCAAGACATTTCTCGTTAATGACCTGGCATTGTTCTAAGTGTAAAGATGGTTTGGTGCTATTCATGTTTTGAGTCAACTGAGTAAGAGTCGGCGCGGTAAACACTTTGTCGTTGCATTAATTGTGTCATTATTCACGAGATGATTTTTGGTTAAAACTGCTCTCAGAATGCAGGAAATAGCGTCTGTAAGCCTTATTAGATCACGCATTTTCTGGGGAACTAGCATGTCCCCAGACCCCCACCCCCTGCCCATACATTTCCCAAGCAGGATTTTTTCAAATACCAATCAGTGCTGGAATGAGTACCCAAATGTCAATGTGCTTATGGACGCCGCATTCAGAATCATGCATACTGTACATTCAAATTCTGATTCACAAGATTATAAGCGCCATTTTAGCTTAATAATTTATAATAACTAAAATCCTAGTTAAGCAAATATGCAGTAAAGCAAATTTCACTGAAAGGCATTGTTCATTCATTTCTTGTGCTTGTAAACGAAAAGATAAAAACTGTTAACGCGCATAGTTGCACGGCTGTCCAGGGGCGCCGGAGTCACGGGGGCAACTGCCCCCGTTGCCGAAACAGTGCGGGGGCGGCACGGGGGCAACAGGTTGCCCTTTTTCACCAGAACTGCACTTCGAAATTTGTGCGTTATTCACATGAATTGGAATTTATAACTATTTTTAAGCAATGTTTAAGCAATCTTTGCTTAATTTTAACCAGTTATAGTAAAATTAATGCCAGAGGCCGCGGAATCATTTTTGTATAATTATGATCAAAATCAAACAATTTTATGTCGTTCACGAGCCGAACAAAATATTTTGAAAATATGGAGCCCTATATAGGCTAACGTCGAAAATGGCCTTTACAGAGTCTTTACTACTGCAAAAAGGGCACTTTCTTTTTAGCCCCCCAAAAGAGCATTTTTTCCACTTTTACTGAAAAAGTGTGGAGGCACATGCTCCCATTGCCCCCCGGTTCCGCGGTCCCTGATTAATGCTAAATCAGGCAATATACGTCCGTTTACTGCCCGCCCTTAACATGGTGCAACAAATAAAATTGTTCAAAATTAATGTCGAAGTTTGCCGACCCACAATAGCCACAAGTAATCGAGTATCCATACGATAAAGTTTTAACAAATATTACCGCCCAGAAAAATGATGGCTGACAAGCAAGTGTCCTTTTGAAATGGCTGCCCCCGCCGCTTCACATTGCTTCCGGCGCCCCTGTGGCTGTCCTGTTTTTATCGGGGAACTGGCGAAACGTTTTAATAGAATTTCAGCGTGTTACGTGTGCCGTATATACTCACGATTGGCCCTAAAGCACTTCTTGCTCTTGGACGTATTTCAATTTCTCTATATTTGTCACAAACATACTGGAATAGAAAATAATCATAAATAAAGAAATGAAGAGCACAAGACTATTTGATATTCAAAGTAATGAATGATGTGTTACACTGCCATTAAAGATTCATTCACAGAAACATATATATAGGCCTACAAGTGGATTTTATTGGGCGGATATTGTTTACAAGAAAACTTACTTTAATTCTCTCTATGGATTGTTCATATTCTGTAGGATTGACTGTAAGTGTTCGAATAAAAAAATCCGCTGGATTATAATTTCCGGGACATGGAAATCCGATGCTATGAGAAGAAAAAGAACAGAAATGTAACAATCGCGTGAAAGTTGAAACACAGCAGGTATTGTGGATCTGCTTTGAAATGCTCGCCTTAATTAACTCATTTGTTTCTCGATAATTTTAATTGACTTACTCAAATCGGCAAGGGCAATGCAAATTGACCTGTGAAGTCTTTACGTCATGTCACTGTCAGACAATTAATATTTTACCCTTATTGCTAGTACCTACAAGTATAAGTGTGTTATTAGACAGGTTCAGATTTGACTTCCACTACCACTACCGCTACCTTAAATGTGTTACGCATGCGCAGTAACTGCAAGAGAGTGAGGAAATCGTCGCATGTTTTTGTTTTGGGACCGTAACAAAGCGATTTATGGTCGTCGGGAGAAGTCTAATCTGAACAGGTCTAAACAGTCCGTCGCGACCGCTACCAATGGAGCCGTCAAAGGTAGCGGTAGTGGAAGTCAAATCTGAACCTGTCTAATAATGCGGCTGGGAGGGCTGAGGAGTATTTCGCGAAATATAGCAGTCGCGAAATATAGTAGTCGCGAAATATGGTAGTCGCGAAATATGGTAGTCGCGAAATATGGTAGTCGCGAAATATGGTAGTCGCGAAATATGGTAGTCGCGAAATATAGTAGTAGTGAAATATAGTACCCACCCGCCTTATACACTGCAGGCAGAAGGAATTTCATGTAAGCAAACAATATAATTGTAGACACATGCATGGGATGCTAGGCATTATAATGAAGGTTCGAATTACTATGCATGGGATGCCTGGCATAAACTGATATTAGCCTATAAACAGCATAAAGACACCAATCGCTATTTCATTTTCAACCGGGCTTGATCCTCTCCTTCCAACTGCCAAGACTGAATATAAAAACTAATTCGAGAATGTTCAGTTTATTATATTTATCTCGGAATAAAATATAACTGAGGAAATAACAAACATACCTTCCAAAGTAAGAGACTGCCTCATTACTTGGTCCCAGGTATGTGATCCGACCTTCAGCCAGTATTATGATTCTTGAAAAGAGTTAAATAATAATAGTTCACAATGATGAATTCGGAATCACACTTAAATAAATTTGCACAATTGCACGATACCATAAATTTCGAATTTTGAATATTTCACGATATCGAAGCCCACCATGTGCACAAGCCCACTATACTCACTGACCCTCAATGGCCTCAAACCATTTTTGTTCATATATTAGCCCCTCCCGTATGTAAGCCCTCCTGTGTATAAGCCCACCAGCAATGATTCGCACGAATAAATATACAGGGCTTATATACGGAGGTTTTTTGGACGAATTTGCGTACGGTTCCAAATTTCTCATATGAAAGTATAGCCGGCCTAGCTCAAGTCTGTGAAATTGTGAAACGCTTTGATTCGCAGTCGGTACTAAATGCAATGGCCTTCCACCTCCGAAATCGATTGTGTCATCGAAAATCTCACTTGGAAACCTAATCCAAGGCTCCGGTGAGAACTTCTTACACAAAAGCTCTGCTAAAGCTATCGTGGGTTTTCTCCGCATATACACCGATTTCCTCCTACAGGTAAAGATGACGAAGTTTGTTTGTAATTTGCAACGATGAAAGCATTAAGCATTTCTTTTCCAAACTCGTTCAAATGTTACCAGGGATGTTCCTTCATGTTCCTAATTTGACACTATATTAGGAGAATTACTCTGAATCTCATGTACATAGCCTACTTGTTAAACAGAGCATAGACATCTGAAGTAGGTTGATCAAGAGTACATAAAATGGTGTATCCGCTATTAGCTAATCTTTGAAGTGTTTCGACCAGCATATAAGAAGAGAGTGAATCCAGACCAGAGAGTGGATCATCCGCGAACAATATGAACTTTTGATTTGACAGCAACTGAAAAGAGAATGCTTCCAATTATATTTTGGGACGGACCATTAAAAAAGTGATGGGGGGGGGGGGTCCATTTCCAACGTGTACGATTATTTTTTCAAAATTTTTTGCTTGTGTCGATTATTTTTTTTTAATAATCCCTTGCTCGAATTTTATTTTTTTTCCAAAAATTGTTGGCGAGCGGGGAAGGGGGGTGAAAAAATTTTTTCAGGACATAAAAAAAGGGGTCAAAAAAAATTTTCCGGACTAACATCATTTTAGTTAAGGTTTAAAACACATTTCCCCTGACAAATTCTTCTTAAAACATGATTAAAACGCTTTTTTGCACCAATATCTGCTACATTTAGGTTTAGAAAATTTTTCTCACATCATTACTTATATCAAAAAACGTTATTTTTTCTAGTTTTAATTTTACAAATTTGGGGGCCACCCTTACAATGTACCTCTGATAGGCCCTGTCAACTTATAATTTTCCCTATTGAAAAGTCTCTGCTCGAATTTTTTTTTCAAACTTTTCTGGTGCACGAACTTTTTTTCTGTTTCCCCTGCTCGATTTTTATTTTTGCTTTTGCCCATCACTTTTCTAATGGTCCATCCCTTAGCAGCTTGGTAAATATAAACCGACGTGCAATACAACTTAATTACTTTTAGTATATATCATTCCAAATTTAGAGTGGCCTATGGCTTGGTGGCGCACTTGCGCGTTCTTCAGAGCGAGCTGAGAGCATGGGGTCACCCGATCCGATTCTTGCTCAGATCTCAAGATATATAATAGATAGGAGAAAAGCTAATCAACTCTGCATGTCGAAAATCATGGGTTTTCTTTGACTTCTCTGTGGTAACCTTCAAAATGGACTTCACACCTGTTTTCCACTAGGCAAACTAGTTCGCGTGACACACGACTCATTTTCCTTTATTGGAATACCACATTTCCTTACCTGAAAAGCAATGCCGGTAAAGGAAAAAGTCGCCTCGCGCGAACAAATTCGCCCAATGGAAAACGAACTTAAGTGCCCGATGGAAAACGAACTTAAGTTCGGAACGGCAATGGGTTAGGCAAAATATTTAGAGACTAAAACTGCATGTTACAGTTACCAAGGAGGTACAGTTACCGAGTACAGTTACCAAGAATAATACGAATAAAACCCTACGACAACATGATTTTCGAAGTAACTGGACACTGAAAATCCCCAAGAATTAGATTCAGCATACTGCCTGTTTGCGTCTACCTTTAACTGGAAATCAAAAATTGTGATTCTAACGAGAGAGGGGGAGAGAACTCATGAAGAAATCAATGTTTAATGAAATGTTGTGCCCACCTATACAGAACTACCGAATTTTTTCCTCAGTAAATATATACAGCATTCGTGTGTTGTATGAGGTATACAACCACTCGCTTTCAGCTCGTGTTTGTATATTTGATACATTAATTAATCCAATGATGGTTAACATACCTCCGATGCGATAGATAGGCTCTTCATAGCTCCCCGTGGAATCCCATGATGTGAACCTGGAGATCCAATTTGTACATGTTCCCATTCTTTTAGACCAAACTGGTTATTTACAAACAATTTAAAAAAAACATCGCTTTAGCGTAGAAGAATAAATGGAATTTTAACTTTGTCATTGCATAGAAAATTGTGTGCACGTCCATACGCGAAAGGAGGGACAAAAATTTGCCCCACCAATCAAAAAATATTTTGCGCGCTAAACTTCCAAGCATACTGCTTTTCAACTATTATCTTACATAGGTTTTGCTTTACAATTCATTTCCCCTATTTTATCCCCAACTAAAGTTGAACATTTGCCAAACATACGTTGAAAATTTGCCCAACTTATAGACACCTTGCCCACACCCTTGGTACGCCTAAGTGCACTCTATATTTATGGTATGTATAACGAATGATCATGAGAAGAAAATAAAAAGTACGCGTACTTCTTCCATCATGGTTTCCACTCTTGACCGTTTCTCTTCACGTGATACATCACTTCCCATTCTTAATAATGCCTGAAACAATCATGTGAACGTCTGGTTAATTAATAATCTTTATACGACTCGTATATGACGGTATGAGTCCTTAAACATCGACATCGATTAAAAAACTTATAATAATATGATTATTGTTTATAAGACATTGACTTAGTTGATATAATTTACTATAAAAGTTTATTTAATAATAGTAGCTACTATACAGAGGGGCCAGGCGTAGCCACGGGGGAAATGGGGCGGGTGCGCACCCCCAACCGCTTAATGTTTTCATCTATAACATAAAATATACCATATCTGGGGCTTTCAGATTATCATGAAAGGTGTCTAAAAATGAATGAAATAGAGTTTCGCAGACCCTAAAAATAGAAACATTTTTCAGTGTACCATGCCTCCGGATGGCTGGACGATTAGACTCCCTACCCCCGCCCACTCGTTTGGGGCTAGCTACGCCGCTGACTGTATACAGCATGCATCTCATACCTGGAAGATCAAGTGCTCTCGTACTGTCAATGATCCAACAAATACGTCATTGTCTTCGACATATGCAGATACTTCTCTGATATTTATTCCAACAGGTTCTTCACGAACATACACCGTACCAGTTACTTCCAACTGCTCGATCTTGCGATGAGCTAATACATTGAGAAAGGTTGTTTTCCCTGCTCCTCTAAAGTAAGGATCGAATCAAATATTTGAAATTATTTTAGTCTCTACGTTGCAGAGATAAGGAAGAATGGAGAAGTGGGGGACAAGGAAGAAGTCTAATGAGGACATTTTAAACAGATTGAATTGGTAATGTTAAGACTAGACGTGGTACGAAAAGCCAGCTGGCTGGGAAACATCGAGAAAGACATAATTCGCGGTCAGCGAATGTTACCGAAATATGAAAAGCTTGAAAGAGTCTTATAAAGAATACCACATATTTTTGCATGAAAATTAAACTTTACCTGAAACAAAAACATGCATGGACCAACTTGAAATTATTTAGCGATTGGCCGGCGGGATCCTGTGGTTTTAGCTGGTTTTCAAGTTGCAAAATAGTTCAGTTTGGTAACATTCGCAGGTGACAAAAAGATGGACTCATATATAGAAGTATACCTACATTACCAACACCACTGCATGCATGACTGGCAGTTAGTAGTTAAAAGTACGTCACTTTGTGAACTATTGAGCCCATAGCTAGTTTTCTTGATTGAGCTGCTTGGATTTGAAAGGCAGATCAAGCGCCTTTCACCTCTCAGGTCGTGGCCGTGCATGCATGGGTTCGATTCTCGCTACGGACTCGTGTGAAAAAGTCTGTCAACGCTCTGCCTAAAGTCGTTATTTCGTTTTATTTCGAAAGGAAGAAAGTGACTTGCTTTCCCTAATTTCTTTTGGTATAGAATTCCAAATGTTTGCTCCGTCGTACATAAAACTAATTTTCATGCTATCTGTACGAGGTTTTGGTAAATAAAGACCACTTGAGACATCCTGAAGGTGGTAATTAGTTTTCTCACTCTTAAACGAAAATAGATTTGTGAGTGATTTTGGGCCCATTTTGTTAAATAACTTATACATCATTCTTGCTTTAGTTTTCTTCCTTTCAGTTTGGAGTGGCTCCCAGCCCAAAGTACGTAAAGCAATCGTATAATCTACGTCATTGCTTATATTCAGAATAATTCTTGCCGCTCTATTTTGCAGTTTTTGCAGTCGTTTTGATTGAGTTTCACCAAATTAAATCATCCCATACTTCACAGCAGTAGTCAAAGTACGGACGAACAATATTGTTATATATCAAAATAAGTGTTTAATCCGACGAACTTTCTGCTGTAACTTTTTTGCAAATATTTTCGGTATTACTTTTCCAAGATAAATGCTGGTTAATTGTTACTCCTAGAGTTTTGCATTCATGAACTTGTTTAATTTGTATATTTTCAATGTAAACATTTGGACAAGAATCAGAAATATTTTTGATCATAGGTTTAGAGCCAATCAACATAATACACTGAGGCTACATTGAGGCTAAGTTTATTGGCTATTAACCATTTTCTAAGGTTCTCTAAATCAGAATTTACTGCAGTCTCTAGGTCAGTCATAGAATTTGCTGAAGCAGTCAAATTTGTGTCATCAGCAAACAACCGCGGTTTTGTTTTGTTTAGACAATGTGGCAAATCATTGATGTACAACAAAAAGAATAATGGCCCTAATATATAGAATATACACCCCTTTAGGATATCGTTTTTACCCTCTTGGATATCACTAAAACACCTAATTTTTGCTATTTTTTTTTAAATTTCTTAAGCTGCCCTCCAGAAAAATTTAAGGTAACCCCCCCCCCCATAGGATATCCAGACCCCTCAATACGGGGGGGGGTGCCTATATTAAATGGAATGGCCCAATATATATGCCGATGAACCTCGGTATGAAACTCACCTGGGTCCAAGGATGGCAACAAGACTTTTGGAAGGAATTTCGCCATTTACTGCAAAGAAACCACATGGTTAATTCTATATGAGAGAAAGTATTCTCTTTTTGTCTCTAAACCGGCAGTGGGTGGAGGTAGATCATTTGTTGTTTGTAATAAAACTGCGCCAATATTGTTTTGAAGACGTTATGCAACTGCAACTGAATTTGCAACTGGAGTCAGAAGTATAGACCTTCCATCACTCTTTTTAAGTGATTTAAAATTCGAAGCTATAGCACTTCATATAAATACCAGAAATGACAGCCGGTCAAAATTGGCAGGTATACAAAGTTTTGAGACTATATTTTGAAAAATGTGACACTAGCGTCGTTTCTAAAAACAGGAAATGTAAATAGTGAATGAGTGGGAATTTTGCATTGAGCAGTCATGCATGCCCGTCGGGTAAATCTAAACCCGCGGAAAGGAGGGACCGCTCGCAATCTAGTCGGGGGTCGATCTCATGAAAATTCTCATGTATTTTCTGATAAAGTTTCGAAGTTCATATTCATAGGTATACGGGGCTAATGCTTTCCAGAGTTGAAAGTTTCCCGAATTTTTATGGAGGATTGTAATGAAATAACTTGAATTTAACATATTTTCTGATGTATGTGCCCGAATTTTCTTGATTTTTCCTAACATTTGCACGAATTTTGATCCATGGTTATCTAAAGTTTTGGAGGGGCCGGCAGTTGCCCTCCCTACCTCCCTGTCTCGTACCTCTATGTTCATATTGTTCACAAAACTCATTATTCTGCCCACCAATACATGATTCATGAACCACAATAATTTTTATGAATTATTCTGTACTATTTGTAGCTGAGTTATTTCGGGTCATTTACAGCAGAGTAATCAGCAAGTCGAGCCCGAGTTGAGTCAAATGGCTCAAATAGCGACTCGAGTCCCGAGTCAATAACTCGACCTGCAACATCCTTTTTTGGGTCAACATATACAATAATAATTTTGCTACTATTACTATAGATTCGCTGTTTTACATTCATACCGTTTCGGAAGAATAATATTTTATTTAGTATAGTAATATAAGCATATAATAATCATACAATGCAGTTAAATGTTCGGTTAATTAATACATATAAACCATGGTACTATCTTGGCAGAACCCCTGCCGATGCCATATCGATCATGCAAGGTACTCTATCCACTTGCAGTGAACAAAATCTAACTATATTTGCATTTATACTTGAATACATAAACTCTGATTACCTCCATTTAAGATTTGGTTGACGACAAATTCAATGTTTCCCCGACCCCGCTTTAAACATCGATCAAAGAATCCAGTTTGCTTATGTACAAACACATTAATATCCTCCCAACCGAGCACAACTTGACGTTCGAATGTCGAAGATAAATCAAAACTTTTCTTGCTAGTATCAAATGTATTTATTAAACTGCTCTGCTTTCTTAGACCAGAGTTTGTATAACTACCATTCTCATGGCTTCTCACGTTACGGTTGCTATCGCTTGAACCGTTGGATGGGTACATATGGGGCTCGTACTCATAGTCATCTTCAGATAAAAGTCGATCTCTATCCATATCGTTTGCTGACGACTTGTGCCACGTTGAAGCTCAAATTTACAACCAAATAATTATGATGCTGGCGGTTTTAGTTACTAATACGTAGTATATGAATACAGTATGCAAATAACATCGGAGAATCACCACCGAACCATGAAATGCTATATATGTAAAGTACTAAAGGGCAATATAAAATAATTTTGTTTCGAGAAAGAAAAATAAAAAGGAAGTGGGGATTAAGCTCCACTGCATTTATGGACATAGCGACAAAGACTAAAGACAGAGATTTAGAATTACGCACATGTAGGCCCTCCCCGATTGTGCTCGGCAACTTTTTAGCAACTTTTGGCGTTTGGAGCAACTTTTTTCGGTTATAGTAACCTCAAGCAACATTTGCGTTTCAGAGCAACTTTTTTGCAAATTGCAGGTTTACTGTATAAATCATCAATCATTTTAGCCAAAAAATTAAAAGATTTGATAAATGATAATATAAAAACATTTTCTGATGATAATTTATTACAGTGTAATGTTTTAATATCGCAGTATAGTGTTTTGATCAAACTACCTGTCACTGACAGGTAGTTTTAAGGTCAAACAGCAAACTACCTGTCACTGACAGGCGTCAGCCTTTACTTTGTAATTGGTATTATTTACTAG
>CACRXK020014214.1:0-13278 GCA_902702795.2 Paramuricea clavata
CTTCCTGGTACATCTGCAGTTCAAGCCTTGATCTACTTACTGCATAAATGGCACTCGGCAATGCACACTCCAGGAAAGGTCATTAGAATTGTTTTTCTTCATTTTCGGAAGGCGTTTGATCTTGTAGATCACAACAAGCTTCTTGAGACCTTCACTGGAATCGGTGTACGGCCCGCATTAGTGGGTTGGTTTGCATCCTATCTACATGGCAGATCGCAATTTACATCATTTCAAGGTGAGCAATCAGACCTGCGAAAGATCAGGGGTGGAGTCCCACAGGGTAGCAAGCTGGGTCCAATAGCATTTATCCTAAAAATTAACCATCTCCCACAAGTCGCTATACCTAATGAGCAGGAACAGATATGTGAAGCATCTGATGATCAAGATATAGCTATGTTCGTTGATGATAGTACATTGTCCGAAGTCATTACCATAACTCAACATTCATCTGGTAGCCCAATTGGTAACACCCAACGAAGTGTAAATAACGTAGTGCAATTTGCAAAGGATGAGAGTATGGAACTGAATGGGGAAAAATGTAAAGAAATGCTAATTGATTTTCGGAAGAAGAAAACAGAAATACCACTGATTAATATTGGCGACGATAAAATATCCCGTGTAAAGTCGTATAAATTGTTAGGAATATGGATAGACGATGACATGAGATGGAAAACCAACACTGAGTATATTGTAAAAAAAGGCGCTAAGCGACTTTACCTCTTGAAGATCTTAAAGAGTTATGGTGCACCAAAAAATGACCTGTTAGCTTTCTATTGTACAGTAATTCGTTCTGTTCTGGAGTATGGTGCACAAATCTGGAGTGGTGGTCTGACACAAATGCATAAGAAAAACATAGAAAGAATCCAAAAACGAGCCCTCCGAATAATTTATCCTGGCCTTTGTGATTATGGACTTCTATTATCTCAGAGCAATCTGCTGACCTTAGAAGAACGCAGAAACAATTTATGTGCCTCCTTAATTGAGAACATGTTACAACCATCACACAGACTTCACAGACTATTGCCAAAGAAACTGAGTGACATCAGGGAAAGAGAGACTAGGACAAATGGTGAAAAGATTTATAACTTTTTTTGCAACACTGAACGTTTTAGAAACAGCCCTGTAGTTCATGCTATTAATGAATATAATTTTAAATTAGAAAAGTAAGACTTATATACATTTTATACAATTCCATATATATATATATATATATATATATATATATATATAAACGATTTTAATATACATATAGGTCCATTGATGTAAATAGTTTTAAATAAGTAATAATTCTAATTAATTCTAATTAATATCTGACGATGTAAACACGTTGTAATTTAGCTTTTTGCTATTGAACGTGTATTAATAAACCCACTATTATTATTATTATAAACCCACTATTATTATACGTTTCACGCCACAGAACGACTAGCTCCTCGATCTGTGAGCCTACCACCTCGAGTGGTAATGAGGATAAATCGTTAGTGCCAATTTCTAGCACCACAATATCAGGAGAATGGCGTGAAACTACAGCTAGGTCATGATGCCGTAATTTTTGTACTGTGTGGCCGCCAATACCGTGTAAATATACTCGAGCCGTCCCTTCAAGTTTAAATGTTCGGGACATACGTAAGTTGGACCGATATTCCAGATCAGACTTAAGTCGACGTACAAATGAATGACCTAGAACTAAAACTTTTGGGAGTGCCATTGGTGATTATTATCAAAGAAAAAAATTGTTAGCTATATATAACTAAGAAAATATATAATTAATCTCACCTGATATAGAGACTTGAAAGTGAATTTATTGAGATTTAATCTGTTCACCAGTACAGTTGTAGTCGAATGATACTTGCTTTGCATAGCTATCCATTTTATAATGATACCAACCACACCTCTCACCCCCTTACAAGCTTTTCGCGCTCTATTTTTAAGTATGGCGCCAAGCTAATAATATTAAGAGTTCTAATCTTTGTAACGGATTAACACCTACTTCGCCATGTCTAGTTCTTGCTTATACAAGCACCTTAGATAAGACGATTTTACTGTGATAAATCACATTACATAAATTCCTTATTTTCTTCGCAAATATTTTGTTCTAATCATATTTTACAACTATAGCACTGAGTTCAAAATGTAAACAAAGCGTTTGTTTACATTACACACTTTACATGGCTTTTAACTTTGCCAGATTCAAACAAAGTTAACACAAAAACTGGCAGGGCAATCGCAAAATACACTATATTAAATATACACACATAGAAAAAATCACTATCAGATTCAACTTTTTATGTTGCAACCTGCAGGACCACTTCCATTTTCGGAAGGTGACTTAGTCAGATGACATTTGAAACCCTCACAATCCTAAACCTTCAGCAAAACCCTGAATAGGCCTGATGCTGTTTTATAATAGTTTTATAACTTATTTTTAAACTCCTTTAAAGTTCCCATGCCATTAATAGTTAAATCCCTTGGCAGTGTGTTCCAGACTCTAGTAGTCTTTATAATATTAGATATGATATTTTTTATATGTAGATTGGGTATGTTGTCTTGAGGGTGTGGTAAAGTATGTCGCTGCTTAGGTTAATAATGTCATGCATGGTGTGATTTGAAAAGGAACAATATGTCTAGGTACTACTGCCAGTAACACAAAGGTAGTAGATTCAATGTTATATATCCATTTTCTTCACATTTGTCATGCAGTTGTACTCACTACACAGTTGGCACTTGGTACTTTGGGCAAACATAGGTTTTCACTTGTTGGCCTGCATGTGCCACTGTAATTAAATGTAGATTGGCATGCTGTATGGAAGATGTTGTTGCTTGACTAGCAATGTGCCATTTGTCTCATTTACTTCATAATCATTAATGTGTCTGTTGAATGTGGCTGTCAGGAGGCCTTCAGGGACGAACCATACATTATGCACATTTTGCTGGACCATGCATATTTCTTTTAACAAGGCAAATACTGGCATTTCTTCTTCATCATTTTCAATCCAAAGAACACATCCACATTTAAATGTTGTTCCCTGAACTGAAATCCATTTTGGTCTAGAAAAGAATACAAAACACTGTTGTAGTTATAAGAACATTGTGAATGTTTTTAAGTGAGGGGATGCATGACTAATTCTAACTTCAACATTTTGTATCACAACAAGTGTATTCATTCTGTGCAGTTTTCTTCTTTGTCTCGTTACTAGCAAAGCCACACCCTGTAACGCCAGTGCCAAACCTCTTTCTGGGAACTGCTTGCTTACTGTATTTTGGAATTAAGCCATGAATGTCGATAAGATTGTCAATTTACTTAAATCCATATCCTTATACTTACTTTGTAATAACTGTTGTTTGTTGTAATGGCTCATGTTGTTCTTTTAGTGCTTGGTAGTATAACAAGTCACCAGCGCTAATTGTTGTACCAGCAGCATAGAAATAGATGTTCAGAAATTATGCTGCTGTTTGTTGCATAATTTCATTGAAGACCTCAATCACTGTTAAGTTACATGGGAAGTATATGTACTCAATACGTATTATACGTACATTTTTTTTGTTTTTCTGCCAGCAGCTTTGCCCAGGCCTACCTGTTAAACATTTGGTGACTACGACTTGTTTTGCTGACCTTGCAATGTTTCTCAAAGACAAGCATATTACTAGCCAGGCTGCATATATTATCATTCAGTGAAAATAGAAATAGGAGGGCAGAATAAGGGCTTCAATAGGGTACACTCTGCAAATCATAATATAATAAGTACATATTTTTATAAAAAAATGAGGCAGTGCATATACCTATACCTAATAAATACAAAATTTTAATTTACTTTAAATTACACTGACTAGGGCAATTACCTGCTCCAATCTCAATACCCTTTTCCAAAATTGACGATTCGTAGTTCCCTGATGAATTCATTTTGTAGCACATCCAACGTTGGTGACACATTGATAGAGTATATGGCAGGTTAGTGAAGTTGACAACTACTGTGCTCAATTTCTTAAAGTAATGATGTTTTGCTTCGTAGCGCATACACCATGATCGAACAAGTGGTCCCAGGCTAAAAGTAATTGATTGTAAGATATTCAGTTGGGTCATTCCAGAAAAGATCCACACCCCTCCCATGGAGGAAGTTTCTGCTGCTAAGGGGGAGCGAGAAAATCTGTTTCTGATAATAGTGAAGTGTATTAGGATATCTGAAGGGCTAAAGCTTCCAATTTCATCCATGCAGAGGTATGGATATTTTTGGGAGTGACCCATTTTAGCCAAATTTAGCGCGTCCTTTCAAGGCCTTTTGGCCAGACGTTTGTAGCCAGGGAAAAGATTCAGGTTATTCTGTGATATACTGTAGGCTAAAATCATGGGTCATTCCAAAAGTTAGTAGCCAGGGATGGTGGGTTGCTACCTTGTTAAAAATTTCCCATGGTCCACTGGGCGAAGGCATTGGCAATGATACGTATCTAGTAATACTGTTTTTACTCCCATCTTACCTTAACATAACACTGGGCATGTGAATCATAAAGTGCATCTTTGGAATAATGGAGCACCCTGGGTAAAGGTTGCAGAACTCAGTGTGGTGGTCTTCAATTAGCACTTGAAGGTATGCTATTTGCTCCTTTGACAATGTTGGGGAAAAGCAAATTGACGTGATTTCCAACAAGATCAAGTACAGCTGCCACTTAGCATTGTCTGGGGAAATCAAGTCACCTATGATTAATGGTAGGTGGTTGGACAAGCACCACATCTGAACAGCTATAAAAATATATTAATTAATAACTCATTAATTCCCTTGACGAGTAAAATCGATTGGCGTTATATAGATAGAGTAAAATAGTAGGGCTGGCTCACAGGGCGCATTGCATGCATTTAACAGAACAAATTGACGGATAGTTTTTGAAGGTACGACATATAAAATTAGGACAGGGTTAGTGTTAGGATGAGGGTTGTTTTGGGATTTATATTCATGTATTTTGGATATGAATCCAAGGCCGACTGCAACACAGGCTACCTGTAGCTGATAACATGGGTTTATAACAGTTACAACTGACTTTAAGCTAACCATGTTGTTTTAGACTGTGATCATTTGATGATAATTTTTGTTCCGTAATAGGTGAAGGTTTGTTCTTATCATTGTGGTATCCAAAATCAAATCTGGCGATTCTGCTATTCAGATCTTCTAAGGTGAACATGTGATGGGCTTTGATGAAATCTTTCAACATCTCTTTCATTTCATAATGTAAGACACCTTCTAATATATCATGCATGGCATCTGTAGGTAGGCCACCAACAACATGAAAAAATGTGCTTTCATTGAGAATAGATCTTCTATTTATGCCATATGTTTTGCTAAAATGTTCACCAAATGCCAAAACTTGGTCACAGCATTGGTCATAGCCATCTTTTGTGCGCAGCACAAAATATTTCTCATGAAACTAAAAATTAAAGATAAGTTTGAACAGCATACCATGTGTTTGAAGTTTAATTAACCCTTCATGTGGCAATGTGCCATTAGTAACATGCATCACTTTAATAGTATTTTGCTCGGTTGCAAGACAATTAAATTTTATCTATCTATAACAGCAGACATTTTACTTGCCTGTGGTAGGCTATTGCAACTTAATTGGGTTGACAAAACTATTTACCATTGTCATGATGCATCTGGTGATTATCCTGGCTCTCAATTATTAGGAGGTTTCAAAGAGGGTTGTCAGGCACATTGTATGTGCCGTCACTGCCTTGGAATTGATGATGATATCAGATCTAAGGTGATTATATATCAAGATAAGCTAATATTAACCAAAATATTGTCCTGGCCGGCATTAAGACAGAGTACCATCTGAGTCCTTTGCCATGCAAATAATAATGCTTAAATTAGTTTAACCCTCTGATCCACGGAACCTCCTCACTGAACCATTGATATGGAATTTGTGACCTTCATCCTAAAATGTGTAGAAAACTGATTATATATTCTGGAATACTTGAATTATACATTTGGCATCCCTAACAGGTTACATGCAGGTTACTATTCTCAGCTACAGTACTGGCAATGAAAGAAATTATGAATACACTATTACTCATCAATTGTAGATATATTTGCCTGTTCTAGCTTTTGTAAGTCTGCCATGAATGGTTGAAGAACAGCGTCTATCCCATATTTCTTTATGTTCAAGTTGCCCTTGATCCAAGTGGATTACAGGTTTCTAGGTCATCATAATACACCATGATTTGCAGTGCTTTTGAGTCAACTGAAAACAGCGGGTGATTTCGGAATTGTTCCCCATCACAATAATCTCTAATAAGGTCATCTGTGCTCTTATGAGGATTTTCCACCTTTAAATTAAATAAGAAGTATTACGTGAATCTATCTGTTTTTCTTTGGTTTTGATCCCATCTGCATAAAATTGCACTGATTCCAACCCCATACAGGTGAAAAGGAGTAATTTACTCAGTACTAGCTGGAATATGGGGTCAGATGAAAGTAAAAAAATGTGACCATCGTAAGCCAATTAACCTGGTGAAAAGGTCATTCCATCCTCTAGGGGAGCTTCGGTATGTCTAGTTTGAGAACATGGTAATAAAGGTCAGCCACAACACCCTTGGTACATTAGGTTTGACATAAATGGTTCTTAAGAAAAGGAGCATGCACGTTGTAGGTCTTATTCTTTATTTTCATGTGACGTCACTAAATTGAACTCTTGACACATGGTGGTCAAGTCGAAAAGGAAACAGTTATTGGAGTGGGTTAAGTTCACTATTGTATGTGTTGACCTTGTGTTTGGTGGCAAATACATGCAATTGAGCATAATTTGCTTGCTCCCTTAAATCATAAGAGTCGATATTATGTAAAGTTGACCACCATGTGTTTCCCTACATATGTACATGTATAACACATTTCCCATTCTACCTGTTCTAACACAAACTCGTCATTTAAAAGTGATTCCAGGCTGTCAAGGATTGAAATGTAATAGCCATTATCAGTGGAATTGCATGGTTGCAGTTCTCCTTTTTTCCTTTTGTATACTTCTTTTTGCCCTAGAACAATCTTTTGAGGTTCCTGGCAATTTACACAAATTGTGTTATCAGTTCGATGGGCAAAAAGACAATATCAAGAGTACTAACTGTACAATTTCGGGATGTGTGTGTTCAATCTGATTAGAAGGGACAAAGCAATTTTGTCAGTAGGAACACAGGCTTTAGGACAAATTCAATTCAACAACAATACTATTCTATCTAAATAACAGTTAAAATAAAGTGTACGGCACCTGAACTGTTCAATATCTTGCTTCTATATCCATAAAACATTTACATATATGCAAATGCTGTATATTTTGAAAATCCGCCATATTTATTTACATTAGAACCCAAGCTTTCACGGTTCACACAGAATATTAACGTCAGTGATTTTCACTAATAATAAGAGGGTAGGATTAAAGTGGGTGTTGTCACTCGCTAACCCAATCAGCTGTCTGGGTTCTGTACCACGTGACCTGTTCAAATCGTTCCGAGCAGGAGGAATCTTATGACATCATAACGGCTTCGATAAAGTAATTTTGGGGACACGTTTGTGCCATATAAGGAAGTTGGGGACACGTTTGTGCCATATATGGAAGCATGGTTTCCTCGCGCTTGAACAATTGGATGATCCTACCCTCTTATTATTGGTGAAAATCACCGACGTAATATTTCATGTGAACCGCGAAACGGCGAAAGCTTGGGTTCTAATGTAAATAATATGGCGGATTTTGAAAATATAGAGCATTTGCATATATGTAAATGTTTTATGGATACAGAAGCAAGATATTGAACAGTTCAGGTGCCCGTACACTTTATTTTAACTGCTATTTAGATAGAATACTATTGTTGTCGAATTGAATTTGTCCTAAAGCCTGTGGTAGGAACAAAGCAATTATAATATAGAAGTGCTGGCATGTTAGAGTTATAAACCGAGAAGGAGGTTAACTCTTTTGCATCACAACCCAGTTGTATCGATCCTGAGCGATCGACGGCTATAAATTTCATACCTTCGGTTCAGTGCATGCTATGAAGACAGAAATACCACCAATTGATTCAGAAATAAAAGATAGACTAGTTCCAAACGATAGTTATAGTCATTATTAACATTGTAACGATTTATGGGCCTTTGAAAGTCAAACACGATAATATTGTATCAAATTACGCAATTGTCTGAACAAAATATAGACTAGCCATACCTTTCGCTGAAAATAACTTCGGCCCCTTCGCACATATCGTCTTTGTAATAGTCTTGTTCGAATCCCCATCAAAAACACTATTTAGAGTGTTATTTGCAAGCCTGTATCTTCAAATCTGTATCTTTTATCAGTATATTTCCATTTCTTGTCCGACTGTGAGCTCGAAGTGAGTTAATCCCAACCGGAAATACGTCTGAAAACCGTCAAAACAATGCGACGTTTGTATCATATGACCCTGGAAAGGCCAGAAATGGATTCGCAAGGTCAAATTGCACCTACACGCGTGAGTTTGACGTCATACCGGCCAACAGGAGCTTCTTATTGGCCAATTATTGCGCAATGTTCGCAAGTGCGAGTAAAACCCGATATCTTGAAAAATTCAAAATAAATATTTCTAGTCGGCGTATACATACGAAACTTTCTACACGAAAGCGCTTGGATACAAAGAGTATTTTACACATATAGCCGTTCAGAAAATGACGAAAAGTTCAAGGGATATTCAAGATTTTGTGGATATGAAATTTAGAATCTTTGGTCAAGCGGTGAGTAAATATATGATTGTTTCGGTTTGTGTAATGTTTTGACGGCACTTGACCCCCCGTTCGAAAGGTTATTTTGTGAGGATTTCAATGGTGGGTTTTATTTAAAAGGGGGGTCAATACTCGCCGAGATATTTATACTAGAACGATGGGTCGTAATATGATGCGAATGGCTTGTGACCGAAAGTAGTTAAACATAACTGATATATTGCCCCCGAGGACGCGCAGCGTCCGAGGGTAATATATCATCTATAAACCGACTTTTGAGGTTTATAACTAACTTATATCTCATTTGTGGAGGTTTTCTAACATATTTTGTCATTTTCAAAAATGTTTGATGAAAAATTCTCGTATTTTGTTGAAAAGTGTGATGTAATTATTTATTCAAGGTATATTAGCTAGTTATAAACCTCGGACGATCAAAGAAAACCGACACAAATGAGATATAAAAGTAAGTATTAACTCGCACACAATGGAAAATTTGATTCACTACCACGAACCTAGATATTCCTGATATTCCACTGTAATTAACCCATCCTTTATGAATTAGAAGGGAACAACCACACAATCAAATTTTAGGAACTGAGCAAGGATTTGTTATATTAGGAGTTGAGACTTTAGGATCAGTATGAATGAAATTTTAAATTTACTGCATGTAGTAAATAGGACAACAAGAAGGAAAAAATGTATCAAATCATATTACTTAATCTCACATGTGAGTGCTCAAATAACCACAAGGGAAGGGAGTTTTGCAATTTTGTTAATGGGCAACCAATTAATTCTACAGAGTGCTCTACAGAGACTGCGGAACAGGGGGGGGGGGGCATGCCCCCTTTTTCGGTGGATAATAAAAAACAGTTGTGGTTTTTTTAGTGATTTGGGCTGTAGTTTTGGCAGTTCCTAAGGATTTTTTTCTTCAAATATGTAAGAAAAATATAGTAAGAACTTTACTTGTTAACTTGTGTATTTTGGAAATTGTGGCCACTTTTTAAAGATTTACTTTACTTTTTTTTAATCTTGTTGTGACCTAACACTGTTTTTGCCATATTTCTGGGTCCCTTTTATACCTTTTTGTTGTCTTTGCCTGTAGGTCAGGTGGACGTTTATGGTTTTTTTTAGCAAAAGGAGTCAGATTTATGAACTTCTTGCATGATTTTATTAAAGGCAGCTGTTTCAATAACCCTTTGTGCTAACCTAGTGCTGTTAAGCAATAAAAGTATTACAGATTTTTTTACAGTACACATCGCATTGGAACAGAATTCTGAAGCAATCATTAGGAATATTTGAAGTTTAAATATTCAGTTTGAGTATGAATTTATGATTATATGATCATGGAACAAATCTTTGAAAGAAACAAATTTGGCAAGTTCTTTAATGGAAACCATTCCTGTAAGCTTTATGATGTTTAATTTTTTACAAAGCGTCTATAGTTCAATTTCATCAATTTACCAGTAGAGATGGCGATGTTCATTGTAAAGGTACCAATAATGAGGGACAATTAAGAGGCAGTCTCTGTAAGAACCTCTTTGACCTCTTTGGATCAAGAAATAGATTTTTCTCAAACTTTGTACTTGAGATTGCCTTTATAAGGTTTGTTTCAAAATGCATTTTGTTTTCAGTCTAATTGCATTTTGGCAAAGTTCCAGGGGGGTCAAGTTGAGGGCTAAAATTATGATTTTTGCTGTTTCTCAATAGTGGATTTTTACTGATTTTTAAACCTCTCTACATCAAACAAGAATAATGATAAAACTAAATCCTTCCACACAATAGTAGCTTTATATGTCTTAAGTAAAAAGGTATCTACACATTTTTCAAATATGTTTTCTAAATATAGAAATGACATCATTCATGACAGACTAAAATAGAGATTTCCAAGTTCCTTAAAAATTGTTGAAATAAAAATCATAAAATTCAAAAGTTAGACTTGCCATGAATGTAATATTATCCCCGAGCCGACGGCGTGAAGCGCCGTGCGAGGGTACTAATTCCCCCCGGCTATTTACACCCGGGGAAACGAAAGCATTAGCGGAGTCTAAAGTTCATCAAATATCGCGGGCATGGGTCACCAACGGTTTTGAGTGGGTGGTCATCCTCACTGATCTCAAAAATATGGCGGACTGTCACAAATAGCGGACACTGATTGGTCCAATTTAAAGTTTGCATTATAACGACTGCATGACGACAGCGAAATAGCAAATATTTTTTGAGTTGATTTGATGATTGTTGAATTTCTTGCAAATATATTTCATTTTTGCTCGCATTTTTGCAAGATTTTGTAAATTTCAAAACCTCTCTGAGAAAGGAACTGCGAAAGAATCGGCTAAAAGAAGGGAGCCGACGTTAACGAAGGTAAGTTTGTTTTAAAGATTGATTTTATAATGGATTTAAAACCCGATGACCTTTGCGTATATGAAACAACTAAACAAGACAGCATATAATTTCAGTGTATATTTAATATTGATTCCCTTTTTTATGATATTGAATTTTTTAAATAACTAAGTAAGCAAACTTATTTGCAAGCGAGAATTTTAAATCATATTATTGCAAACTCAAAATTTATCGATAAAGCCATTTTAAAAGGCAGTTTAGTTTTATATTAAAGAACACTAATGATTTTAAAACGCTTTGCGAAGCGTTTGTGGTTCAATTTTACCTTAAATCGAGGCTTATATTACGTATAATAACATACCTAACATATATATGTTGGGAAATTAATAATTTTGTGATTAAAAGTGATATTTATAAGCGATTTTTCATTTGTAAGAATATTCTTAAAAAATTATCGTGTTACCATGACAACTTAGATACTTCATGTTCGCAAAATACAATGGTTTTGTCTGCAAGGCGAGGGTTTCTGCGTGCATGTATTTTCTAGTTTGTATGGTGAGATTAAAGGTTGGTCTTACATAATGTAAAATTAAATATTGCGGCCTGTAAATTGTGGGGTTACTACAGGCCAACAAATGATCAACATTTTCGACTTTCTGTAGTTTAGATCAAATAAGACTGTTCACCGTTTACTGCAAACTCTGCTTTCAAAGACCGAAATTTCACTTATTATTTTGATCTAGAACAGTGATAACATTCGTTTGACCTTTGCTGTTGTCTGAAGTCTTTTAGGGAAATGCACTGAGACAGGCATTTTCGTTAAGTATGGGCCGCAGTGCTCTCACAATCAAATTTTCGAATTCCTTAGAAAAAGTTCGAAAATTCCTCAGATTTTCTTAAAATTCCTTAAATTGGTAAAATTACTACAAGGCCTGATCACATAGTTGGAAGAAGTGGGGTTTTTTCTCCTTTTTTGCTGTTTTTCAACCTTGTTTCTACGCACAAAAACTTAAAACATTTGATTGTTAGCATAATGCTATAAAGAAAACATTCAACATGATGCATTTTTTATCGTTGCTGCATGAAGAGCTTGGAAAATCTGTAGATTTCAGAAGAAACAGCATATACTGACATTTAACTTTTGAGAATTTTATTAAATACAAAGATCATTATGACATAGAGAACATACGAATATATGTAATTATGTGCGTATAATGTTGCTACTCTCAAGTTTAAATCTCATTTGCGTGGCGTGGTTATCCTCCGTCCAACGTTTTTTATACTCCAGGATAAAATGTTTCGGAAATTCCTTAAAAAAATCCTCAAAAACCTAAATTCCTTAAAAAAATCCTTAAAACTCTTCAAAATTCCTATTTTTAAGGATAATTCCCTAAAAGTGAGAGCACTGATGGGCCGTATTGTATAAATAATAAAACTTTTCTAGCTGAATATAAACAAAGACAAATTATAAATTTGCAACAGGTAAAGATTTCCGTTAAGCCGGTTTTCCACTAGCGATTTTTTTCGCGCGAAGCGACTTTTTTCGCCGATGCGCATGTGCATTTAGCAATTACGTCATTCGAGCAATTCGCCAAAGCGAAGAATAAGCGAACAAAAGCTTCGTTGAAGCGAAAAAACGAGTTCGACCGAATCCTACTTTTTTGCCGCGAAAAAAGGAGCAAGCCAATCAAAATGGCGGACCAAGAAGAACGACAAACTTTTTGGAGTGCCGAAACCGACTTTAACTTAAGCCCAGAGGGTGTTGAAACAAGTCCAGACAGTCCTGGTGTGACTGACGTAGTTGAAGACGATGAAACCATTCAAGAAAATGATGCTGAAGCTCCTGTGGAGCGACTGGACTCTGCTGCTGTTGAATTCGAAAAAGAACTATTTCTTGAAGAAGTGAGAAAATACAGGTGTCTATGGGATATAAACTCTGAGGCATACAAAAACAGACCAATTAAACAGAATGCGTGGGCCAAGATTGGAACCGTATTCAGCAAAGATGGTGAGATTTATATATAGTTATGTTTTTATATAGTTAATAGTTTGTATTTTTTGTTATATAATAGATCATTCATATTTATATCATATAAAAGAAAAGGCACATATAGTGATAGAGAGGCTGAAAGTGAATTAATGTCGGCAAGTAATCTGCAGGTTGAAATTGGCCATGACAACAATGTATTAAAATAATAAAATGATTTTTTTTTTCTTA
>CACRXK020014215.1:0-13278 GCA_902702795.2 Paramuricea clavata
TTACAAAATATGTCATGTATATTCTCACTTGGATTACAAACCCTAACATTCTAATATTAATTCCACAAGTGAAGTGCAAGAATCCAAATTATTAATTTCAAATGCCCCGCCGAGGCTAAGGTTCGAGTGGAAATGCCCAACCCCCGGGATGTGCTTTACAGTAAAATGGCTGGGCGAGGGGGATGGGCACGCTTGGATTTGGCTGATGCATTAAAAGTCCTGTGCTTTATATTCCAGACTGCTTGTCAAATATTTACTTGCTAGAAGTAGAAATTTACTCTGACCGCTGGATGAAGAAGACATTAAATAAGTACTGGTCAATAAACAGAAATGTATTTTATTTCATAGTATTACAATTTTATTTTTATACTATAAAAATAAAATATAAACATGCAGCATAGAATATGCAAATTCGAGGCAAAATTATTGTTGAATCGGTTTATTTATAGGATTTATATAAACAAATAGCAACTATAAAAGTTTGTACCTTGTCTTCACATCGCTTTATTCTGTTAGCCAATGCTTTTAAATTTACATATTTTAGAATCAGTTCCTTTCCTGGTAACTGCATTTCTAAATGAAATCATCGTGAGTAGTGAGTGCTGAGCAGGCTGTTTTACTATAAACAAATTTTAGGAATTGTTAACAACTTTGAAAAATATATCGTTGCACATTCGGTCACAGTCGGAAAAATGTTCATAATATGTTGTACCGTCGTTTGCAACTAACGATGAACAGTCGCTCATAAAAACATTCGCGTGATTAGAATCTTCAATGTTTGTCAAGAACAACAACACTTAATTGTTGTTTCCCATGTGTGCAATAAAAATAAGTAACAAAACTTTGTCTGAACTTGTTGGGCTAGAGACCTACTGGAAACTTTTACAGGCTTTTTAATGAAAATAGAGAATGTTTTATCTGCAACTGTTCACCCTTAGTTGCCACCGACGGTATTTGATAACTGATATAAATAAAATACAGTCTGGTTATACTGACTTGAGCGTGTAATGACAAACTCTTTATTGGAAAATTGTGAAGAAATAGTCGAATATAGAGGGTCAAATATCATACTTAAACTTGTATAGCTACAGTATCATTGGTACATAGCGTTGTGAAGACAAGCCTTTGCTTTAATACCTTTCGCTTCAGCAGTCTTTTTTTCCCATGCTTCTCCACGCTTTCCCAGGCGAGCTTCTCTTTCCTCAGCAGTCTCCTCGAGCAAACGTTGTCGTCTTCGCTGGCTCCCTCCTTTTCGCGAGACGTTCGGCTTTCTTTTCGTTTCCTTGCCGCTCTTCATTTGGCTCCATACAGTAGTCCATATCTTTTCAATTGGCATTTGATACCATAATTGTTTTATTAAACTCTTTATAGAGCAAATTGCTTTGAAAGCTGTCAAAGTTTTTTGCAAACGTACACAATACTGCAGTGCAAAAAGCAAATTATTTTCATGAAGTATCTGTCAGTTGAAGTCGTGATTTGTCATACAACAACAAATTTTAAATTTGACCAATCAGTGTTCACTATCCATGACAGTCCGCCATCTTTTTGAGATCAGTGAGGATGACCACCCACGCACAGTGACCCACGCCCGCGATATTTGATGAACTTTAGACTTGGCTAATGCTTTCGTTTCCCCGGGTGTAAATAGCCGGGGGGAATTAGTACCCTCGCACGGCGCTTCGCGCCGCCGGCTCGGGGATTATGCTTCACGAATCACGAGAGCGGCGCAAATTAGATAGTTATGATAATGTAAAGTTGTGTACGCAATTTAGTTGTTTGCGCAAGAAACATCATGACTCATTGAGTAATGTAAGTAATAAGATAATGCTGAAACGCGAGCCCTTTTGGCAGCCAGGCAAGGAAACCTTAAAATGCATGGTGTACCACTGACATCGACTCACACCGATGTGCAGATGAATTGCTCAACTTTGCAGAATCTTTTCAAAACTTGAAGTACTTGAAGTGTTTAGTGATTTTTGATGAAGACAAAGAAGAAGAGAAAGATTCTGATTTAGACTACGGTTCTGAATCTGAAACCGAAGACCACAAAGAAGAAACCGACAGCGAGTCAAGCGACGACAGAACTGCTGAAGAACCAAAGGACAAGGATAAACCATCATTTCTAGAAGCTCTGAGAATTTTGTTGAATCCTGATTACCACCTAGTTGATGCATTTCCAACTCTTTGTAAAGTTTACGCGATCGCAGTTGCAATTCCAATCAAACCCGCAGCGTTGCTACTTATGACCACTGAACGGAAGATTTTTAAAGTCCAAGGGAAAAGGAGCCTTGGAGATCTGACATCAGAATTGTCGAAGGCGCTTATATGAAAATGTTTAGAAATGCTAGAAATCGACAATCGTTATTGAAACATTAAAGACGGCATTGGAGAACATCGATCGATCGATATGGGCAATATTTGACGTTATCAACATTCGATAGTACTAACTATCAAGTGATATACTGTATAGTATTAACTCTTTTTGTATGTTTTGACAAAAAACATGACAGATTCGTATCAATAAAGTGCAAGCACACTTTTTAGTAAAACATTACAAGTTATTAGTGAGATCGGCGTTTAATATAAATCAAAATATTTTATACAAATATACTCAACGAGTGACTTTATTCCTCCATAATTAATCTAAAATAAAGATTTATAGTAAAACTGATACCGTACTAATTTAAGTACTATTCTACTACAAAACTCCGTAACCAAATTGCAAATTTCGACACGTTATACGGTTATAATCTCGTTTCCTGACCATCAGATTTCTGTCAAATCTTCCCCCAAAGTCCAGGAAATGGCATTTCAGAGACTCTAAATTTAAAAATTTTCCGTGGTGGCATGCCCCCGGACCCCCCTAGGAACACCTCGCACCTGCGGCGCTCGGCTCGTGCCTTCGGCCCTCGATTATCAAGCGTTACTTTATAGGGGCGCATATTGGTTGATAGCTCACTGGCCCCCAGAAAAATAGTACCCAGCACGCCACTGGAGTTGTATTTGAGTAAAATGTAAACAATAACAAAAGCCCGCAATGCATGACCTCAAGGGCGTAGCGTGCGGGAGGGGGGGGGGGGTTGCGGGGGGTGTGACACCCCCCAGTTTTAGTGAGGTAGTCGGTAAAACGCGAAGTTACTCGGTAATGGCAAGAGCCATGACAGCGGTTGGTAAAACAAATCGGTTAAAGTGGAATTGTGCTCCTCGGTAAATGGCTTTTAATAATCAATAAAATTAAATGAATGTTGTGCCTTGTTCTCCAATAAAGTTATGCAAAATGTACGTAATTCTTCAGTAATCACTTATATTAAATATCTACGCATAAGCATTGCAGCCCCTAATTTCCTATCGTATTACACTTGCAAGAGCTGCGAAAACAGTCGGTTATGATTGCATGACATGTTCAACTGTGCGCGAACTTTTGACCTTGATACAATGATACGCCAGAGAATTAAAGATTATATTTATAATATATATTTATTATTGACACGCGGTGCTCATAAAATGTTTCGCCAATTTTTCAAGTCTGTTTATTACAATAAACAACAAGATAAATGTCATTGAGCAAAATGACTTAACAAAGCTGCGAAGTAACACTAACAAAGACAACAATTATTCCAATTAATAAAGCGTTTGTTGCGTTTCTGGTGTTACGTTATTTCTAGACGGCAGACTAAAGTCTCGGTAAGTGTCATTAAATTAAACGCGCGCCGAAATATTTATTTGTCAATTGCTGATAGCTGTTATGGACCATGGTATATGTTATATGTAGCGTATAAGGGGCGGTCACGGATTCTACTAAAACCTCACGGTGAGCTCACACTCGCAGCTTGTTAATATCTCACGGATTCTCACGGATTTTGCAAATAACACAACTGGTTCTTAAATATGTTGGCTTTGTTGCACATTTTAACTATTAAGAGTGACTTCATTAAGTTTATTTGCATCAAATTACATAAAACTTTTTCCTTCTGAAATACATAATCAAAACATCGCTACATGCAACCTCGTGGGTATTCAACAATATGGTTTTGTTTAATATAAATAAAAGCTACCAAAACTTGTGTGTATAAGGTACAGAAGACTCTAAAAATGCCATTTCCAACGATCTAGGGACTCCATATTTTCAAAAAATTTTCGCTCGGCGCCAACCATGGTGGCGCCTCGTGGCACGTGGTCCCCCAAAACAAAATCTCACGCATGTTTTTCGCCAAAGTTGGCTTCTTTTGGATAATGCATGCAGCATGTACTGATCCACATTATATTCCCATGTTTTCCTGGACGAATTTGTTTCTTGCTATTCTTACGCTCAATAACATAGCACAAAACATGAGTAAGTAGATGACATCATTGAAAATAAGGCCATTGGATAAAACAGATTCTTTCGCTTCAAGTGCCACGTGGTCGTCGGTAAAACTTAGATGTTACACCCCCAGTTAAAAAGGCCACGCTACGCCCCTGCATGACCTTGACACTAATCCGCTAAATATGTATAACCAGATCGCTTTACCCGACATTAAAAGTCACAGTTTAATGTTTTATTTATAGAGTAAATAAAAAGTCGCTCTGGACAGCTGCATTGTCTTGGTCTTAAGTAAAATCATTACTATATAGGAGGATGCTTATTTGATACTAACAAACTTACAGTTACATGCAGCCTTACAAATTAAAACAATAATCAATCTATAAACAAAATATCAACATAATAACTTATGAGTTATGTCTTATTACTGCCATGCATCTACCTCCTCCGCAGGCATTTCCAAAAATATAAAATTGGTGGGAAACGAACGGAGAGGCATGCGGACTAATTTTCCAAGATGGCGGAAGCCACAAGTGAAATTATATTTATATATCATTTTACCAGCAGAACAATAAATTACTAGACGTTACTATCGCAAGGAAAATGCTGCCTCATCCACATTGGATCAAAGGCAGCATGCACAATTCGCTGAATAAGTGGCTGTTTATATGATCTCGCTTTGCGAGAACGAGATATGAGGCGGGGCGAATTCGATGTATTTCTGAATCAATAAGTCATGGTCTACAACTTACAACATTTGAGTACTGTTAATCAGCATTCGAACTTTCATTTGACCTGGTGATGGAAATGCATAAAAATCATCCCACTCTCCATCATGTAAACAGCCCCTACGATGCCGGCCTGTTCAGAATGTAGGAAAGGTGCATTTTGAATACCAAAACACCTTCCACATTGTCGAAAGTCAGTTAACTATTCTTTAATAACAATTTCACATGGCACCTTGGCTATGGCAGAACAAAATGAAGGGGGAGACAAAATCTATTTGTTGACATTTTTGTTTAATACGTCTGCGTCATATGATACCGTTCATTTGTAATGATTAAGATTGCACTCAGTCATAACTGCAAAACTACATAACAGTATAAGAAAGAAATTGTGAGCACTATCGAAAAATATAGTATACCCTGAAATGCAGTGACACATGCATGCAGGCACACAGCCAGATGAATTATTCGTAAATATATGAATGTAGGCCGATAGGATTATTTCATATTGTGCTAACAAGGGACATATCTCAGAGATATATTTTTACAGACCGTCATACCTTGTTCAAAAGACGGTTGACGTGTTATACATGTAACTGCTGGTAAGCCATAGTTAATATGTGCAGACAACAATCCACACTGGGTTAAACTGCATGGGTTGCTATAGGGCTATAGGGTTGCTATAGGACCATTATAAGGCATACACAATATTCCGCGTTTGTTTTTAAAACGTGCTGAAAGCACATTGCTATGCCTATGAACATCTACAGGGTGTATAAAAACAAACTGAACAGATGTGAAATTGCTCTTAATTTCGCAAAACAGCTACTAGTATCCAGTTTTTGATATACATAGCTTCTTTGGGTACTTATAATGTAGAAAAATGAAAAACATTTCTTTAAGTCAAATTTTGTGAACCAGGGGGGGGGGGTGTCTTTTCCAACAAACTAAAAATGGCTTGCGCACGAAATTTAAAATCATTTATCATATTTTAAATTAATAGATGGAAAATTTGTTGAGTGTTTAATTACTGTACAAAATGTCAGACAATTTGCTTAAGTTTAAGCCCTTTACCTATTCACGGAAACTTACATTTTTCAGTTAAAAATCAGCTATTATATTTGCATGCTAATTAATGCCTTTGCCTAATTTGCATATGTCAGCTATATGCAAATTAGGTAAACGCATTAATTAAGCATGCGAAAGGCTAATTTATTAGAGAAAAATGGATAGTTAAAGGACTTAAACTAAAGCAAATTGTCTGAAATTTTGTACAGTAATTAAAAACCCAACAAATGTTCCATCTATCAACTCAAAATATGATCAAAGTTTTAAAATTTCGTGCGCAAGCCATTTTTCATTTTGCAAAAGACGCCCCCCCCCCCCTGGTTCACAAAATTTGAGTTCGAGAAATTTTTTTTATTATTCTACATTATAAGTACCCAAAGAAACTATATATATCAAAAACTGGATACCAACAGCTGTTTTGCGAAATTGAGAGTTTTTGCTCAGTTTTCTTTATACACCCTGTAGAATGAACACTATAAACTCATCGCCTTAATTGGCACATTGCCACACAATTGACACAAACAAATATTAAAACCAAAAGTACATTTTGACTCCTTGTACAGTATATAAATTAGAGAGTTTAAGTTCGACTTCCGTTACCAATACCAATACTAACAACAGGTCATGCGCATGCGCTCTTCTCGCAAGAAGCACGAGGACAAGTGTATTGGAAGTCACCACTTCTGAAGTCGGCCTTGTATTTGGAAGTCGTGGGAATTGTAAGATAAACTCATATAAATCGAATATTTCATAATTTTTTCGATAAACAGGTGAACTATTTGTTTGTTAGTATCGCTTGAGTCATGTTTTAGTAGGAATTTTAGCTTAGCTGCCGTTTAGTATGCCGCACATTTTCAGGTGACAATTAATGTATTCTATATTTTATCTGTCGTGATAACTTAACGCTTTAAAATTCCCGGTACCAAAATGAGAACGGAAGTGCAGACATCGATATCGGTATTGGTATCGGAAGTCGAACTTAATTAAACTCTCTAATATTAAGACGATCTGCCGATAAATTGGCGAAATTACCATAATGATTATTGTTTCAAATACCTCATATTGAACAATTTAACAGCTGATCTAAATATAAATGCCTTCATGTTATATCACCAGAAAGAAATAAAGTTATCCTTAATTACCTGAATTATACAAAATATTGTCCATTTGTGAAAATCATGCGAGTGCAATACAAAATAAATTTTGACCGCCCCCCCTCGTTTAAAAAACGTCCTGAAGCCTTAATTATTTCCCCGGAATTACGACATATTTACATACATACATACATGCAGATAGACACTGAGGACACAAATCGAAATCTCTATCGACTATACATAACTCGGCCAAAGAGACTGGACACAATTAAACGCAGGCACGCAATACTTCATGTCCAGAATAGTGTGCTGCCTTCGGCAGCAATTAAAGCCTTTAACTACTTCTGATATAGACCGCTTTTCGTATTCACAATATACATAAGAACAGTGAATACTGAACAAACAAGCATACATGCATTGATTTATAAAGAGAAACAAATCATTAATATCAGTTAATTTGCATATTAAATTCTAAAACAGACAAACGCGCTTTTATATAACACGTCGTATGTCAGGCCATAGCCTGTCGAAGGGAAGATGGCTGTGAAACTCATTAGAATAACAATATAAATCATTATCTATGTTAGTCAACGTTTATTCATAAATCTGGTCGTTTCACCGTCACATGTGTATTGTATTTTTACCAAATCCACCAATATCAATTTCCAGTTTCCCTATTGTTCGAGTCACGGATAGGTAACTTTCCTAAAACATTGCTATTGGTTTGTTGGGCAAGAATACAATACACACGTGACGGCGAAGGACCAGATTTATGAATAAACGTTGACCAACATAGATAATGAGTTATATTGTTATTCTAATGAGTTTCACAGCTATCTTCCCTTCGATAGGCTATGGTTATTAGTTATTATTATATACACAAGGTCTGGATATGAGGTATTCTGGAATCTGATTGGTTTTCTACTAGCAGGATAATAGCTCATATCCTGCTAGTAGCGAAAAACAAAATGGCGGCTGAAACTGAATTTCCGACGTTTGCAAATGAGAAAATGGCAAGTTGTTCGCTTTTTATATCCTTTACAAGATTAAAAACACAATGAAAAAACTCCCACAAATTGTCTACAGGTCAGCAAATAAATTTTTAAAATTTAAAATGGTTAAAAATATATATTTTTGAGAAAAAAAATCGGCCAAAAGAGCGAAGATAAAAAACATAAAAAAATAGAAAAATATTGAAAATATCCGAAAAGCAAAGTCTGTGTATTCAAAGTACTCGAGTTCGTGGAATAACTGTTAATTATTCGCGGATAGTATATGGTTATTATTATTGTCATTCAGTAGCTCTCAAGCTATGGCACAGCGAAGGGAAACTCCAAAGATGATTTATCCGAAATCCGCTTTGTTTTCGGAATGCAAGTGTCGCCTTTGTGGTGGTATTTTGTCGACAAGAGGTATTGCAAAAACCTATTGCTGAAAGCGAAATAAAAACTTGCTTCGTATCGCAGAAATTGTAAATTGTGGTGTGATGACAGACTTTTGAATCTTCCTAAATTAACATTAAATGAATAGAATGGGGGAATAAACACCCAAGTCAATCGAATGGTTAAGTAGAGAGACTAGAGGGATTGCAGAAATGATAAACAACTTCGACAAAGCTCTTGGAATTAAGTCGAGAAGGCATCCTCTCACTATCCTGCAAAGCAGGCGTTTTGGTTAGGGGATTTGGCTAAGGAAACGCCTGCAGCCTTGTCCAGCAGAAAAAAATAATGCGTTCGCCAGCAAACGCAGCATTCTGATTGGTTCACGATAATTAGCACTATCTCTTTACTTCCGGTAAAGGTTTTGTTTATGCGTGTCCACATTGGAAGATTTAAGGCCTCAGCAAAGACTGCCAAAGAAACGCTTTACATCAATTGATTTTGGGAGGTGATTTGTTGGTTGTTTTACCGACTGGCTTCCGCGGAAAAAGTCTGATCTTTCAGCTGTTTGTATAAAATATAAACGAGATAATTACTATTAAAGCGCAAACAATATATGCAATTGTTGTATGTCCTCTCGAAAGTATAATCGGCGATCAGATAGAGGAGGCCTCGAGCATTGGCTTGACCGCCAAATCGCTGAAATATATTACGTCTTCAGATGACTAAACGGTAAACTTCCAGCTGTTTTTTGGATCATGCAGCCGAGGACGTAGTTTGCAAACGGTTTTTGGCTGCAATGAAAAAGCAAAACACGCCACTGTATGAAAACCTGGCCGCAGTAATTGAATTTTTTACCAATTCAAATAGTTGGCTCAAATTCCTGATTTTTCTAAAGCAAAGATCACAATGTCTCTCGGAATATATCTGAGGGTCACGATGTAATTTAATATTGACACCCGCACATAATACACAGATCGCATAACTTGGTCCCAATACGACTCCCGCTCGTTTTGAACTCTTGAAAAGGTTTTCTGTATCGAGATCCTGCTGCAACTGGTTCCAAATTTAGTTTTCAAGGAACACTTACGCACTCTACAAATATCGTTTGGAAGCGCCACATAAATTGTTTTATTGTAGCTTTTCTTTTGTTTTGCATTTTGTTTATTTGTTCAGTATAGGCTTTGTTACATGTTTATATCGAAAGTGGAAAAACGCTTCCGACCTATTTTTAAGTCGAATGTTATTAGTTTATAGTTAATTAGACCATGAATAAAGAGGTTATTTTTTCTGCTCAGCATGCACTGCAGGCGTTTCCTTAGCCAAAGCCCCTAACCAAAACGCCTGCTCTGCAGGCTCTCCTCTCACAAGCACAAATCTTCAGAGAAAGATGAAAATATTTTATCTGATCTCTTGGAATTGAAACTATTTACAAGCATCAATGATTATTTTCATGTAGGTTTCACAAATATATCATCAGACACATTAGCAACATTAGACAATGCGGCATTTCATGACTAGCTGAACAAACACAAGAGGAACATTCACCAAACACTATACGGGTGGACACATCAGAAAATGAAGAGGAATTATGACTGTGAATACTGTAACACTTGAACAACAATAATTTGTATGGCTGTAGCACAGGCTAGACCACCCTGGCTTGAAAGGATTAGATGCACAATTTTCACTTGTCCTATTATAATATACACCTATTCCAATTAAGGTTAGTGTCACAGACAATAGGTAAATGCACAATGGAACGCTAAAAACGATCTTATTTTAACACATCAATAGCCTCATGGGAATACAAATTAAACTGGAAATACATGCATGCAACAACCCCTCGCCTATATTTTCCAAACATTGTTTCAACATGAAGCATTCGTAATTACGCCAACACTGAACGCAGGCTCGCGTTGCTACGTCATGTTCGTCATGGCAACACGATAATTGTTTTTTTAATTTTTTGTACAAACCTGCATAAAATAGTTGATATTTGAACACTTTTAAATACAGAACTATCAATTCTAAAATGTATAAAGTAGGTAGTATTATTTTGGTTTCTATGGGCTTTATTTAAATGTAAAATTCTAAACGAAACTGTACGTAATACGTTTTTAAATGTGAATTGAAATTAACTGCTTTCTGCTGATATTTACATACTCCTCAACTCGAGCTTCAACTTATTACTCGCACTTTGAAATGAAATAAATTTAATTCGTACAGGACGCAAATGAAAATAATTTGCTTTCCTTTTTATCATGAACTTTTACAAAGGTTAATTTAACTAAGAAACGTTCGCAAACAATGCATAGGAAAGACTTGAACATGAAGAACAAAGTCTATATAAATATACAAAGCGGTCATAAAATAAATAATTGAAACAAACTTCCCATATTCTTTAGGATTTCGCATACTAAATCAATTCTTATAAATGTTTTACAATTATAATGGTAAAAAAGTTTTACAAAGTCGTTATGCGAAACGATTTTCCAAGCTTTCTGACATACAGCGTACGGTGGCGTATGCTGGCATACGGCGAGACAGAAATTTTTTTTTAAGCATGCTCAAAAATTTTGTGCGTACCGGACGTATGGTTTATACGATAAGCATACTCTAGGCACACGCTGAATACGGTCAGATGTACGGTACTCATACGCTGGCATTTCAAAGGATTTTTGTGCGTATGAAAATTATTTCATTAACTTTCATACGTTTCTCATACGTTTTTCTCATACGCAATAGTGTGACAGGGCCTTAAAAGACCCTGGCTTGCGAGGTTGATTGATGACTCAGTAATGGCGGCCGAAAAATTTGCATGTTTGCGTTGAAAAAAAGGCAGAAAAAAATGGAATTGGACGCTGATATTTGGTAACGTTGTTTATCTACTGATATACTTTCTGAATTTACAATAAAAAGACAGCACAATTTTCCATCGCAGTGGCACTTTAAACTTATAAAAAGGTTTTTATTTTGAAGCAAATTTTGAAAAATGTTGTCATCAATATTAATTCCAAACCGGATATTTGATTCAAAAGAAAAGGGACTATACTGGGAAGGCATGTGTCAAGTTTTACCATCTCAATTTGGATAGCCTTTTACTTTTCGGTATAATATATGATTTATAGATCCTCTAGGAGGATTCAGCGAAATATTACCCCCAGTAATGATATTTCTATCAACTATCATCACTACGGGTAATAGTTTCGCCGAATCACCCTCGCTCCAGGTCTATAAATGATAATCGTTGCATCGATCGCCATCAATCCGAAACTTTCTTATTATTGGCAGTACCAACACTGGCGCAGACCGTTCAAAACTCTATCAGATCTGCCTAAACTTCCAGTAAGGACCGGCCACTCTACGTATATTAATCCAATATTAATACTATAGGCTACACAAGGAAGCCTGAATTCAATTAAACCTACACAAGCTGTTGTAAATAGCACTCAACAGTTTAGAAACGTTTTAACGTTTTAATTGATAACATTATATTGGGTTAGCTGTGTTCTTATTAATAACCGCGTTGTTTATCGCGGGCTCAGGTTTTGTACGTTCGTGTTACGTTCACGTTTGTGTGCTCGAGGTGTAAATATAAAGTTTATATTGTTTTCCGAAGATTTATATTAAAATTATAAATTAAATTGAACACAAGACACCTCTATTAGTTCTGTCCAAATTGAACAAAAATACTACCACCGCAATTGGTACAGTAATACAGAACAGAATACAAGAGAGTCCCACTTCCGCTAGCGTGGTGTGTTTAATGGAATTTGTTGTCGACTATACAACTGTCTGGGATGCGATGTTTTTGTTTTTTTCAAATTGTTTTCTATATTAAAATAAAATAAAAAGAACATTTACATTGATGACCCGAAGATGGCTGAATTTATGAGAAACGGATGATACTGCCAGGCAGACATTGAATAATGGTAATATGCTCTTGTGAAATTTGGGTGAAGAAAACACAAAAGAAATCATGAGGGTGAAAGTTGTTCCTACAAGTCTGATACAGTCGGTCATGATATAACAATATTGTAGTGTTACAACCTTGTGTCGTCAACTCTGTAACATTCTTGTTATATGCTAACTGTGTCAGGCGTGTTAGAACAACCTTGTAACTAGGTTGATAATGCCATCAAGCTTGTTACAAGTTGTTAACAAGCTTGTTCCAAACTTGCTACAACAACTAGGAACAAGCAGTGCAAACATAACTTCTCGACAGATTTTGAACAGATTTGTAACAACTTGTTTGCAGATATGTAACAACATGTGCATGCGTTTTTACGTGACACTTAAACAAACTTGCGTGTATAGACGTAGTTCCAAGGCATTTTTTAATACCATGGAGTAGTGGGGCATTTGCCCCACTGGGCCCCTTCCTCTGTCTCACCACTGAAGAAAAAAAATGGCCTATTGCCCCAAAGCCAGGGCCCTAGGACCTGCATTGAGTAAACGAGTTTCACATTGAAAAGACGTTTAAAAAACAAAATTTGTTAGTGAACATACTTAAACTTATGTTGTGTTTGAATGTTTAGCATGCAATTTATTACAAATTTGACCATTAGAACTTTGTTTTGAAAAGCTGAGATTTTTAAAAAAATGTGTTCTCAGAATGCAGAAAATGCTATTTCAGAGACCCACATTTTAAAAATTTCCTGGGAGGGCATGCCCCCAGACTCCCGTAGCTAACTTTTGCCTGCGGT
>CACRXK020014216.1:0-13277 GCA_902702795.2 Paramuricea clavata
GGGGGGGGGGGGGGGGGGGGGGGGGAGGCAGGCCCGCCCCCAACAATTTCCTCATCCAGGATTGTACTTCAACTGCAAACTTGAATACTTGCATGATTTCTTTCTTGCACAGGCAGTTACAATAAACACATTGTGTATATATCAGCATGAGCTCCACCTTTCAATTTACTATATGAGTTAATATGTTAAACACGTCCGAATTTATCAATATGTTAAATTTGCGGCCCCTAACACTAACCCCTAACCGTAACCCCAACCCTAACCCCTTATCCTAACCCCTAACCCTAATCTAACTTTTTTAAACTTTTTTGAAAATCTCACTTTTTTTAACTTTTTTTGAATTCATTCACGCTTCTAATTGTATACAGAGTGCACGTTGTTTCAAAACTGGGATACTTTGAAGTTGTAAAATGGCCGTATAAACTGCATTATAAAATCTTAAATTCGTTAATGCAAAAGCTTCAACATTGATCAAAATTCCTCTCAGGAAATATGGAAACCACTCTTCTGAGGCTTCGAGAACACAAAATCTTCGGGGAGGGGGGGGGAGGGGGCATGCCGCCATGCCCGACGGCACTGCTCCCTTCTAGTTTTCTAGTTTGCATGTAATTAGTTAGATTTTCGGATTTTAGAGAAGAAGAACGGCATGTATGTTTAAATTAATAAATTCACCTGCACTTACTTTTAACTTTGATTTCTCCCTGTTTGATCTGATAACTTGTAAGACTTTCCATCGACATAATATTAATGACTTGCAACGAAATCATTAGGACGGCTGTGAACTAAAAATATTAATTTATTTATAATATGAAATCTATTGCCAGTGATGGTTAATAATAATAATAAAAGAACGGTTTATCAGTGTAGGTGATAATAGTATGGTGACGAGAGGTTGGAAAAGATGCACGTCGGTATGATTTTCAAAGACGATCAAAATTGCACGAGTCTGAAGGACGAGTCCAATTTGAAATCTTTGAAAAACTTACGAGTTTATGTTATGCAGAAGCAAATTCAGTCACTTGCATCGGCATGAAACACACGCGCGTATGTTCTTTGTTAAAGCGCTGGCCACGCATTTGGTACCAACTTTCTTTTTTGGCATTGAATTAGTTTCTTTCGCACATGTACAGTATTTCGATGAAATTGCACTGGTCTTAGCCAATCAGAATTGAGTAATCTTTTCATGCATGTTATTACAAGTGTAACATTGCACCAGTACATGCATTATATAGTTTACACCCTGTCGGTCACTAGTCTATTTAAGCTGTCGATAACACCATTTTGACATATTTAGTTTTTAGGAATGGTAAATCTGTTGCAAGCATGCTCCGTGAACAATAATTTACATATTAAGTAGTTCTCTATCGATGTTCACGACTGGAAAAGTGATCCTTATCATTTTACTTATAAGGGGCAATATTCGCTCCAAAGAATTGTGCGTATATCAGATTTTGGCAACTGATAAATGTGTATAGGAGTGTATAGGTAGAGAGTCAAGATCGATAAAAGGCGGTAGATTGGAAGTTAGAACCGTAATTATAAGTACGCTCAATGGTGATTTAAATCTTCAGCTCATTTATTAAATATGGTATTATCAGTAATTGCATGCCTATCTGAAATTGTAATCACACGCAGATCAATGCCATGTTTTCTTTTTTGTTGTCACAACTAACACGAGGAAGATTTCCAACTTTGTAATCCGAGTCTGGATCTGTTTCGCATTTAATTAGGCTCATGATTATATATTCATAATTGTTTTTAATCCGACAAGCACTCAAGTAAATTATCCAGTCAGCGATATTCAGCAATCCGACAACGCACTTAGTAAAAATTAGCTTTCCAAACTAGATCGAATTACTACTGTCACTACTGTGCAACGTGACAAATTATTTTATTATTTATATTGTGATGTATTATTAATAGGATTGTACAATATAGTTCTTTGTCAGCATGGTCATGGATATAATTGTATTTTCATCAAATGTTTTGGCGTAACTGTCCATGCATGACCTTAACAATGCTCAATTTAATAATCACTGTTCAGACTTGATTGAATAGTAGCGAAAATACAATGCGTAACGGTCGTAAAGAATAAAAATTGAGTTAGTCACGATCTTTCTCATCAGCCGAAATACAGTTTTAGAACTGAAAATACGTGGAGTGCCTATAACTGGAGAATACTTATTCATATTGATTTATATGTTGCTTACAGGTATAAACTATTATCAACGGGCCGTTGCGAAAGATCGTGACTCTATTTTTACGACAGTTACAACCATATGGAAACCAGGCTTATTAATTCTCGTGCATGCATATCTTATACAAGTCGTTATAATGTATAGTACTGATTCTTGATTATCTAGACTGATTATTTTATTGCAAGTGTACTATTACAAGTATTAGTATTATTATTTATTACTGTCTAATCAATTCATAATCATCGTAAGTTGGTGTTTCCTTATATAACACCAAAATAGTGTGAACATTTACACCAAATCAGTGTTTACAATAGCTGGAATGGAGTTAGCAACACCCAGAAATTTAATTAAGGTGCCAATGCAAGGTCCTTCGTTGGGTAGCATTAGTTACAAACAAACAACAATGTTTTGACGTAACTATTCAAGCAAGTTCACGCAAGTGCATTCTAACTTCTTGACGGAGGGACTTCGCTCGAAACGTCGAAGTTTGTTCTTAGCTTATTTTTTCGTCAGTTTTCGAAATACTACCATGTCGTGATAATACCTAGGGGCTTCAGGGATATATTGAAGTTAACGAGCCTCGGGGGCAGCGACGAGCCCCATAGGTTATGCCGCGAAAGGAAAGACTTACTATTATTATTCTATGAATTCACCTTATTAATTGTTGATATTACTGATATGAAATAAAGAGAAATGTGAGTGTCAGGTCTGTTGACTTCTGTAAAGAATCGTGAATCAGTCTTGTGAGAAATTTACCACCATATAGAGAAACGTGACTGCAGGAAATTGTTCATCTATGATCAATAGTTAAATTTACCATAGAATTAAGTATCACATATGTTAAATAAATATAGCAGACCTTACCAGAGTCCATGCACAAGCTACAAGGCTACCAGTTCGTAGAGAAATACAGCAACAACATTTTGAAAGCCACCTCATGTTGCTTGGAATATTGTATTTTCATTCTCGGTATAATTACTCCAAGAATAAACATCGCTTTCCATGGAAGTCATGTGCCAACGGAAGTTCAAATATGATTTATTGTAATATATTCATGACCTCTGATATTGGGGTTGAAGGTTTATTGTTGAAGAGTCCTCCTCACCTTTATCGCGTTTAATAAATAAAACTTCTTCACTGCCAATTTTAGACATACATTTTTATACATCATTTACCAGCCTGTGATTTAACTACAATTCGGTTCGATCCTTTTTTTAATGGAAACGATGTTTTAATGTTTTAATGTTTTAATAAGATTCGGCAACTACCTAAAAATACAACAATGTAGTGCCAGGGGGTTCGCCACAAGTTCCCCCAATTACGGCGATCCCTTAAATTTACATAAAAATTATGTTCAAATAATTGATTAACGAAACAGTCTATAAGTAGAACAACACAATTACAAAACGGCTAAACTGACAACTAACAACAGTTTAAAACACCATCAAGGGATCTAGCCCTTTTACATTTAACACAGACAGATTTCCAAGTCCGAGGATCGTCGCAGTTATACGTCTTCGATAGTGCGTTCTTATAATACGATTTCAGTCCTGTTTCTGTCTCGAAGGTTATATCACTTAGAATGTTCTAGGTCGTTTTAAAAGCTCTAATAAAATACGAGGACTGGAACATTACAGTTTTGGCATAAGGTATAAACTAAGAATTTAATTCGATTGTCATTAGTTTCACTTCTAGTGATTCCCTATCCTGATATAACCGGTCGAGCACTGTCGTCGATATATGTATAATTGTTTATGATTTTATAGAGTAGGAATATATCCAGGTATTCGTGCCAGTAAGTTATGGGTAGTAGATCTAGGTTATGTAGTCTTGTTGGACACGGTATGTTGGTGACAAACCCAAGATTAAGAATAAATTTGGTTGCTCTTCTCTGCACCTTCTCGATATTTTCAATTAACTGTACGGACTGTGGACACCATACTTGGGATGCGTACGCAAGATTGCTTCCAACGGGCTGTAAGTACAGATACTTTCTCGCCTTGATGTCAGTCATCTCCAAGGTAGACCGCCTAATTAATCCAAGCAATTTGTTAGCTTTGGACTTCACCTTGCTCACTTCATGGATCCATGTTAATTTGGGACCGATAGTTATACCCAGGTCAACTTCAGCATCAGAAAAGGACAACAAGTGACCGACAAGACTGTATGGAGAAACCAAAGGTGATGTTTTTCTGGTTATAGAGAGTACCTTGCACTTGGATTGATTGAAATGAAGGTGGTTTTCATTTTACCAACATCGAAGACCAAGGCATCAGAAGGATTCTTTATGCAACGATACAGCTTGGTGTCGTCAGCAAACAGTCCGACCCCAGTAGAGGATGATACATAGCTAGGTAAGTCATTGATATATACAGAGAAGAGAAAGGGACCCAATAACGATCCTTGTGGAACCCCAGATGTAATGGATAAAGTGGTCGACGTAACTACCCATTGGAAGCGTCCGGATAAATAATTCTTAAACCACAGGAGGAGAGAACCAGAAAAACCGAATTCCTGCAGCTTTTGCAACAGTTTGGTGTGGTCAACGGCATCGAAAGCCTTAGCAATATCCATAAAAACAACATCAGTTTGTAATCCCTTATCCAAGTTCTTTCCAATAATATTTAATATTAATAATAACTGAGCTGTGCTTGATTTTCCGTTAACGAAACCGTACTGCGCCGAATTAATGTTGGACTGAATATGGTAGGATACATGATTGAGGGCACATCTTTCAAGGACCTTGTTTATGATTGATAGCAATGAAATAGGGCGGTAATTTTCCGAGTGATATTTTTGTCCTTGTGTAGAGGAATGATGTTGGCTAACTTCCACTCGGCTGGAACCTGCGATAAGCGGAGCGACTTAGTAAATTGGTGATGAAGTGATGTAGCTACTTGGAAGGCACATTCTTTTAGAATACGCGAAGGAAACCCGTCAGGACCATGAGCTTTTGACGGATTTAAGTTCTGCAAGGCTTGGTAAACTTCTTCTACCGACAGGTCAATTGATGAAATGCTTGATAATGGAGAAGATGAATCTGGTTGAAACGAAGGTGATAGATCCTGAAAGCAAGTGTAGACAGATTGAAAGTACTCATTAAACATCGTCGCAATGTCACTAGATGTATTAGCTTGTAATCTACTCCCAGAATTGTCATTAATAATGACACAATGGCATGTATTTTTCTAACATTACATAATTTATAGCTATTATTAAATATTATTAATTTAAACTCCGTTTGTGCTAAAGCCCCCCACCCGGCTTGAACGGAAGAGGACCCCTGGCTCTGTACATTAAAAATCGCCACCGTGACACCAGGCCAAGAGGACGCCACTGATTACACATTGATCGTTTTGTTCATACCAAGTTTACCAACAAATATTAAACAGCTAATATAATCGCCTCATTTAACGATGAGCCATAATTATAAAGACATAGCGCTAGCAGAGACAGAAAGCCAATGATGCAATTAATACAAACATAAGTCTTCATAAAATAGGCACAAGCATAAACACAAGCATTTGCCTTAAAAGCGTAAGAGGAAAGTCCTGTTTAGTTTTCTTGCTCATATATGCTTTATATATATGAATTTAATTGCACCTGAATTGAACATTTGTGAGTCGGATATATCCACAAGTCATCGTCTGCCTGCGGCTGGGGGACGCATAAAACCGATCATCGTCAAATTTGTGAGGCGTGATAACCGAGATGCAATATATAGGAAAAAAAGAAATCTTAATTCAAAAAGCGCTAAGTATATTGGGTTCCAACAGAATAGTCGATTGTATATAAACGACAGTTTTACTGTCAAATCTCGGGTCATCCTTAATTAATAAAGTTAAAGAATTCAAAAGGCGACACCATTTTCAATTTGTATGGACCCGGCAAGGGAAAGTTTTACTGAAGAAAAATGAAAACCAATCCGAAACCCATGCTTTTGCTTCGCTGAAAGATTTTGAAGAATTCAACGAAAAGTTTGATAATTAAAGGAACATACTTAAAATAAGTTGTGAGTGTATTAATTAATACTATCTTTCATTCGCTTCGTTGAACATGTGTGAATTGCCTTTTAATCGGCTTGATGATGACAGTTTTGAATTAGCTAATTTAGCTCTGTACGAGATGACAAATGGTAGGGTGAATCTTGATGAAAACAGACTCTCACATGCTTAAAGTTTAATCCCTTATCTTTCGACAATTACAAAAATTTATCGTTATCCCAAAATATAGATCCGGACTCTAATTTTTATTCTGATATATGTAGCTGTGATTATTATACAGAGAGTTGCCTAAGTAAAACCATTCAAGACAATTGTGCATATTCAGAAGACTTATCCTTTTTTCATTTAAATATTTGAAGTCTTGGACGGAATTTCGACAGTCTGACAAATTTACTTCTCTTGGTTGACCATAAATTTTCGGTTATTGGTATTTCTGAAACTTGGTTACAAGATTCGATCATCACATACCGTTGATATTGACTGATATAATTTTGTACATAGCCACCGAAATGATAGATCTGGTTTATATTTAAGTCTTGAGTTGGAATATAAACCATACGTAAGGATTTAAGTTTCCCTAAGCAGTCATGTGTCGAATCCCTGTTTATAGAAATATTAACTAACGCAAAGGGGAAAAACATTATTGTTGGTATTATTTATAGACCGCCTAAACAAAACGTACATGAGTTCATAGATAGCCTTAATACCCTCATAGGAATAATTTCCAAGGAAAACAAAATTTGTTATTTAATGGGTGATTTTAATCTTTTGAATCACCACAGTCATGCATCAACTTACTGCGGAATTTCTATATATTATGTTTGGTTATATGTTTTTTCCTTTAATAACGCTTCCAACAAGAATAACGTCACATACTGCTACGATTATCGATAACATATTTACCAATCACTCAGATAATTATTGTTTTAATGGCTTATTGCTCTCGGATATTTCCGATCATTTGCCTATATTCTGTGTTACTCGATCACGATTGATGGATAGGAATGATGACACATATATAGTATTCCGTGATAAAAATGCAACAAATGCAGCTAAATTCCGACATCGTTTAAGTAATGTTAATTGGCAAAATTTAGAAGGGTTTTACGATCCTCTAAAGGCATATGAGAGTTTTTTTTATCTAAATACCGTGAAACATATATTGTTTTCCACTAAAAAGGGTAAAAAAAAGAAATATGCTCTAAAAAAAACCATGGTCTAAAAAGACCCATCTAAAGGTCTTCTTAAATCAATAAGACATAAGAATAAAATGTATAAGCGGTATTTAAAAAGACCCAGTTGTACTAATGAGACATCTTATAAAAGATATAAAAAGAAATTGATTCATTCTCTAAGAGTTGCTAAACGCATTTACTATGACAAACAATTAGAGTATTTCAAGGCAAATATTAAAATAACATGGCAAATATTGAATGAAGTCATTAACAAGAAAAAACACACCTGTAAATTACCATCAACCTTTGTTTTCAAGGATAAAGAAATTTCCAATCCCACTGAAATTGCCGATAATTTTTGTAACTATTTCTCTATAATATTGGTATTAATCTATAGCAAAGGAAATACCTGAGTCTAATATCTCGCACCGTACATATTTAACGGGAAATTATTCCATATCACCTGATTTGACTACCCAACAAGAAATAATTGATATAATTAATTCACTGCGGTCTGGAACGGCTGCTGGCTATGATAAGTTACCGATGTCGGTTCTAAAGGATTCTATGGATATAATCGCTAGTCCTCTTACTCATATTATCAATTTATCTACTTCCTCGGGCATTGTTCCTGATCTTATGAAAATTTCCCATGTTGTAGCCTTATTTAAGTCTGGCGATCATAGACTCTTTCAGAATTACAGACCTATATCAATCCTACTTATTGGAAAGAGTCGTCCATAAACGTATTTTAGATTATATTAATAATTCATGTATTTTTTTCAATAATCAATATGGCTTCAGAAAAAACCATTCAACATCTGTAGCTTTAATGCATTTGTGCGAAAAAATAACATCAGCTATTGATCGGAAAGAATTTACGATTGGAATTTTTCTAGATCTTTCTAAGGCATTTGATACGGTAGACCATGAAATTCTATTTGATAAACTTAGGTATTATGGCATCCGAGGAGTGGCGCTCACATGGATGAAAAGTTACCTTTCCAATCGATTGCAATTTGTGCAATATAATAATACATGTTCCTCTTATAAAACTATTCAATGTGGAGTGCCTCAAGGTTCTATCCTTGGTCCACTCCTGTTTCTCCTATATATCAACGACCTTGGCAATGTTTCTAATATTTTAGAATTGATTTTGTTTGCTGACGATACAAATGTATTTTTTCGCATAATGACTTCTCTTCGGCCTTAACGAATATAGTTAATTGCGAGATTGAAACGTTATCTGAGTGGTTCAAGGCTAAGTTGTCGATAAATACTAAGAAATCTAATTATATGATCTATAAACCCATTGCATAATGATTTGTCTATAATGATAAATGGTTGTGTGATTGATAGGGTTAAAGAGGTCGTTTTCCTTGGTGTTATCCGAGATGAACATATTTCTTGCAAACCTCATATTTCTCATGTTGCTAAGGAAAATATCGAAATCTATTGGTATTATGTACAAAGCTAGTTTTTTCTTTCAAAATCTTCTTTATGTAAATTATATTATTCGCTTGTTTATCCCTATTTACAGTATTGTATCACTGTTTGGGGTTCTACTTACCCATCAAATTTAAAACGTATTATTTTGCTTCAAAAGCGTATCATGAGAATTTTGAATAAAGAACGATTTGACGCACATTCTGACCCCAATTTTTATTGAACTAAAGATTCTAAAATTTGATAAAATCTATTTGTATCATCTTGGTAAATTTATGTACTTATATCATAATAATTTACTCCCTATAGTAGTTTTGATAATCTGTTTCCTCGTATGAATCAAATTCATAAATATGATACACGTTATTCACATCTGTATATCATATACCTTTCTGTAGGACAAATATCAGGAAATTTTCAGCTATTTTTCAAGCTCCAAAGTTTTTTAATACTCTTGATGGTGATATTCGTGATGCGCCAAGTGTTTTTTTATTCCAATCTAGATTAAAGCATTTTTTATTTTTGTCTTAATATCGTCTCGATAATAATCATTGATCGCTACTATTTTATTGCTGATTTGATAATTCCTTGCTTAATTCTCCTATTAGATGAATACGTGTCAGTTTGTTTGTGTTTACTTTTTGCTCTTTGTGTAATTAAAATAACTTTTGTAATTAATTAATTAATTTATATAATTTGTGACTGATTGCCTCCAGATCTATTTCTTTTTGCTTATTTATTAACAAAGGAGCCCAATATAAATAAGCCTCTTGGTTTCTTTTGGGCTACCTTGCCTTTATTCATATTTTATTAATTCTGTGTAACTATTTTTTTTTGTCATTGGCGAATAAATTAATTTGATATGTTCACTGATTGGCGAAAACAAGGCTTTGCTAAGATTATTCAGTTTAGTCTTCAAACTTGAGTTTCATCTTCATCTTCCATGAAATACACAATCTGCAAGGAAAACATATCGTTTTTGCATGAGTCAATGATTGCTTCTGGTTAATGTGGTAAATCATAACTGCTTTGCATGTAATATAATTATATAGAACCTACAGGGAATAATAAGGCAAATGTTATCACATATGCAAACCAGCTAGTTGTTGATGGTTGTTATGAATTTCAGTTTGGTACGTACGCTGGATTCTCAGACATTATTGCGATAGTGCAACACGTTATGGACCAATTATTCAACATAAGGAAAGTTATAGACAAATACAGACTTTATCAGATATCAAATTATTAAGTTGATACTCTATGTCTTGAAATGAAATGAAACGAAATGAAATGTATATACAAATTATATCTTTGTCTGATATATAATCTTCGTCAAAATATCTCAAACTCATTTATAGGAGTGGATCCAACTGATTAAATTATTCATTCATAGAACTGGATCCAATTCAGTTCACTTCAAGCCCTCGCTGGAAAAAACTACTCGGACTTGAATTAATCCCGTGTACTTCTCATTTTCGGAATGGCAATCTGATGATGATCTCATGCAAATTATTGAATTCGTTTAGGGAAAATCATTATTGGGAAGATGAGTTAATTTATCAAAAATGTTCTAACCACACAGGTATAACTAACCTGTTTGTGACGTCTTTCATAAGCATGTTGCAGTGCTTCAGAAATTGTAGGGAAAATAAAAATTCCTTGATTATCATCACATATATTTCCAGTTTTCAGGACTTTCAGAATTTGGTCTAAGAAAGCAAGATTAGCAAATGAAAATTATCTAAAGTACCAAAACTAACTAATTTTATCGAACAGATCTAGATTCAATTTTACGAATTTAATATTTGGCCCTGTATTTCAAAATCATTAATGTTTATATATTTTCTATAGTATAGTGAAACATTTTAACCATGCGGAAAAAGGTACGAGCTTGGTGTGGGCCTTAAAGTGGGCCACATTCCGTTCTGCACACATGTGACTTCACTTTCATTAATTTTTAGTAAGGATTCCACCAGAAATAGATTTTTCGTTCCAGTCCTATTTTTGGCCATATATACTCGCACGTTGTTTATTCGGAATGGGGAATGACGAATTATAGAATTCGGAGAAGTTTCGTATCAAAACATCTGAACAGACTATACAAGAATAATGTGAATATCATACACGAATAATTGACCAAATAAAGTTTCACACTCTGTCGTTCAAATTCTTGAGCAATCTGTAACAATAAAAATATCAATTAGATAATAAAGTACAAAATGGTTGAGCGAGTAACTATACTTCATGGGTAACATTAGCATAATAGCAATTATAATTCACTTAAAAGAATTCATGACTTCTGATTGGAAATCGTCTTGTCATATGGTTAGTGTCAAAGTTCAATTTTTCTGTTTGCCGATTGGTCAAAACCGTGTCACGTGCCGGTCCACAAAACGTCATGTTCGGCAACCGGTCCGCAATGAAACATTTATTGACCGGTCAATAATAAAATGGGTGCAATACGCATGCGTGTCAACCATGAAGTTCCAAAGTTCATTTTTTAAACTTTTTACTAAACATTTACGGCGTTCCACTTGTCCAGTTTTGGTTTCAAATTAAGTTCACTCCAATAACCGGTAAATTATTCATACTTTGACACTTATATACTATATAACAAAACACACTGAGACCTCGGGAAACAGTGTGTTTTGTGGCCCCTCGACCGCCGTTGTTGCCCTCGGCGAACGGCGGTCTCGGGTCCACAAAACACACTGTTTCCCGAGGTCTCAGTAAATAAGTGATAAATATCAACTGAACAGCTGATCAAATATGGAGTTATGACATAATATTCAACGGAGTGACGTCATAACCTTGATATGAAGAAATAATATTCAACGCTCTGAATTGTGTGCCTAACCAAACGGCTTCCTATACAACCGGCCACTGTTTCATATTTGAAATATATAAAAAAAAAACAATTATTGAATATGGTTCAGATTTGCATGTTGTGAAGAATTATCAAGGCCTTATAGAGCTGAATCTCATTCAATAGTTGTTAATCATTATTTTACATTTATTCTTCCCAAATATTAAACAATTAGGGATTGAGGTTTTGCTGATCTCTGGAATTGCCAAGGCCGAACTACATATAAGTGTTATTAGTAGATGACTACAAGTTTGCACTGTACCTGGGACAGAGTTGTTACAGCCATGGAGTCAACAAAACTGAATGATGAACAGTCAATGATGACAGAATGAACGTAGTCCACTAAAGAAATATGTTCGCTCCCAGAAGAAGTCACAGAAGCACTGCTTACCCCAGACTATTAAATGAAAAGAGAGTATGATTATATCAGCAGTTTTATAGATGGAAATTATCGAGTGTAAATTTATATACATTTATTTGACCTAACCAGGAACAGCTGGGGAAAATGCAACTTTATAGGTCCCTGGCAGGAATCGAACCTGCGGCCCTGCGATTCCAGTGCAGTGCTCTAACCAACTGAGCTACAGAGTCCAGTTGTCGAGCTCTAACCACAAGTCCATGTATATATATATATATATATATATATATATATATATATATATATATATATATATATATATATATATATATATATATTTATCACATACTTGTACTTTTATCAGGTAGGAAGCAGCGGGACATAAAAACGATATCGTCCCGGATTAGGGTTGGGCGATATTAAAAAAATCATCTCACGATTATTGTGGAGGAAATTATCGCGATATTCGATAATATCGCGATAAATGCAATAAAAACAATCACAAGTAAAACAGCAAATTAAAGTAACAAGAAAGCTTTTTCTTCTCTAATATTTACTGTTCATAAACCTGAACTGTCTATGCAGTGTCTACTGTGTCTCCGCTGGCACAAATGCCGTGGGCACACAGCGCAAGCATAGCATGCGATTTCATTGTTTAGCCGATTAATCTGACATAAATATTAGCTTTTATATCGTATTAAATTCGTATTTAATTCAGGAAATAGTTTTAATTCTTTTAAAAACTATATATTTTCTAGAAATTGAAGGAATTTTTTAGGATTTTATAAAAGCTATATACACATGCAAAGCAATATCACGATAGTCAACGAGCATGACGATAATTTCGATATATCGTTGCTCAAGTTTCTACCTTCGATACGATAATCGCGTTTGAAAATATCGCGATAAATCAAAATATCGAAATATCGCCCAACCCTATCCCGGATATCGTTTTTTGTCCCGGATATCGTTTTTTGTCCCGCTAAATTTCGCGCCTTGTCAAAACAAAGATGGCCGACTCGAAGTTCGTGTTGGTTTATATGTCGACAGTTTTATCGAAGGAAACAAGAACGATAATACAAAACGAAAGAATTAAATTGTATATTATTTATATGAATGGTCTATTTATTTTCTAAAATCATATTTGTTCAGTAAATGATCAATTTTTTTGAATTCTAAAATGATCCTATTTTTTCAAAACTGTTTACTTTTGGGTGTCAAACCCTGATA
>CACRXK020014217.1:0-13277 GCA_902702795.2 Paramuricea clavata
ATTGAATTTCGGTCGCGTGAAATGCAACTAAGACAATAGATAATGAAGGCCGAAGCTTAATGAGGTTTATCATCTCATTATTGTCTTAGCACTGAGTGCATAAATTATACATGTCCTAATTACGCATTCAGTAATATTTTTTGTTAATTGACCGGAAAAAGCAAGACAAAATTTTGTTCATTTCTCGTTCAATTTTTAACCAAATTCAACCAAATTTTAATCAGTTCTTCCTTAGCCGATGGGAAATGCATTCAAAAAATTTCGTACGGATATGTTTGGTATTTCTTGAGTTATCGCGCTCACAGACAAACACACACACATACACACACACACACATACACACACACACACATACACACACACATACACACACACACACACACATACAAACCCAGATGATTACATAACCTCCTGGCGGAGGTAATAACTACAGTATGTCTAGTAACTATCCGGATACAAATGAGTAAATACACAATAGACATACCTTTCAAATTCCACGTATTTTATTAGGTCTTTCGAACTTTATAATAGAAAATTTGAATAGAAATCTTCCTCTTTGAATGCTTGCAGCTGCTCCAAAAAGATTGAACTTTGGCGCTTGTTGTCAATGTGTCATACAGATCGAATTACTACAACACGTGATATATTCTAAGCATGTTAATTGGTTGAAAGTTTGGAACTTCCTCTTGTCGAAAATTATATTCAGCAGCAAAACATTCCACAAGTTCAAATTACAGAACCTCTGGCAAACGCGGTAGAGATTTACGCAGCAAATAAAAAATATACATGAGAGCAATGACTGTTAAATTAATTTGACAAGAAAAACTCGCTGACAATTTCTGGCTACATTCGATCGTCGCGTGCGATTGAACAATATGAAGCCGATATCGTCCGATATAGCAATACAAGAATCTGATTTGGCAACATTCGAGAAAAACGGTGCGTCAACCAGCTAATTATTAAAATCTTGTGATGATTTTACACGAATTTGTATAGAAAATATCGCCCTAATTCTAGGTTGAAGAAACTTGAATATAGTTTTTGTCATTCCTATGAATTCCTATGTGTATAATGGTCGAGTATATTACACAGGCCGAGTAAAAACTTGGTGGAAAATTACTCGCTATTTTACTCCTACGATTAAATGGTTTTTAACTCTCAGTGCAGTTAAAAAAATAACTCCTTGAAAATGAAAGTAGGCTATATGTCGTAAGTCGAACTAAATATTTCGACATATTTTATATAGGTTAGTTTAGCTTTCAGTGTTTTGACCTAATCATAATGGTTATAATGACCTATTTGGGAATAATAACCAATCGGTAAATTTGCCTTAACCAAAAACATTGGTTAAATTAACCTATTTTTATTGGTCGCAAAACTTGACCTGATAATAATATGTTATTTTAACTAATTTAAATCGGTTCTAACCCATTCAATTGGTTAAAACAACCTTTAATTATTGGTTATAACCTTTAGAAATAGATTGTTTTAACCTATCAGTTTTTACAGTGCACCTGCCGAAAATTTCGCTTTTTTTGAGTAAATTGTCTTTGTTTATATCTTCCGAAATGCAAAATTTTTCTTCCATACATAAATTGCAATGTTTGATCCCCCTGCCTACGAAATAGCGTGTTTTAAAATTGACCATTTGATGGTATAATCCTGATTGTTTTCTTTTAATTTCCAAATATGTTTCGAAAGTTCCCTTTTGTTTGTGTCTTTTTTATGACGAAAAGATGAAGTGTGGTTAGCGTAACGTTCCTTAAATGTAGTCGCTGTCATACCAATGTAGTGTTTAGTGTAGTTCGTTTTGTTTGTTGTGAATGTGCGTTGTGTTTGGTGATTATAGACTTCACGTTGTTCATGCAACTATAGCTTACTTTTAAGGTGGCTCCCTAGGGTTTTTTAATTTACTACACTCAAGAGACTCCTGCATGTTTCTTTACTTTACATGACATGAAAACGAAATTTATTGGACACATTGACAATGTTCTCCTGAACATTGCAAATTGCTATTTTTGTGTTAAAAATATGTTATCATGGCAACAGCATGCTTAGAATAAGCTCAAAATTTGTCTTTTTCAGGTCATTTTAAAAAGTTCCTTCGGTGAAATTTTTTAAAACTTTGCATAGAAGATAATACTTGTATAATGATTTTTCCCCTCAATTTAAAAAAATTAAATTGATACGTTTCTTAGAAAATTTAAAATACGTCAAAAATCAATATTAAAAATTTTCCCTTCGATTTAATTTTAAGAAAAAAGGATATTGCACTTGCTGTACCGATATTAAAAAACGTACAAAGTTTTAAAAAATTTTACCGAAGGAAAACGGAGAAATTTGGGTTTAATTTGGCAATTTTTACTAGATTTTTACGCGAACAATTTAATACCCCAACTGACGTGAACATGCATTCTGCATAAAACAACAAGGCATGACAGTAGCTAATAAAGGCCGGTTCTAGCTCATTTTGGTTTGCGCATGCGCGAGTTGAATTGATGACGTCACTTCCGGTTGAATCGACTCCGCCACTTCTGGCCGCCGCAATTCCCCGAGCCGCCCCGGCCGGTTCTAGCTCATTTTGGTTAATACTTCATGTAAGGCAAATTATAGTGGATCCGGGCAAGCTCGGGCACGCCTGGAATCGCCTTCCCGGAATTCCACCGCCTTCCCGGAATAGGATCGATGACACCACTTCCGGTCCCCAGTTCCCTGCGCCACCCATGCCTGCCGGACCCCTCACCCGTCCTCGCCCATGCCTGCCCACGCAAGCTCGCAAGTGTACACGCACGTGCTCCGACAATCTCGCCACAAATTCCCGCGGGTGTTGACCCGATGAATTCGGTCCTCCGCGGGCCCACCGCATCCGCCGCGTCCCGCATGCTTGTTGGGTTTTTTTTTATGGGGGCATCGGTGACTTTTGCTATTATATATATCACAGCGGTAGCATCGTAGGGGTTATACTAACTATTCTGTGTATTATATTTGTTGTCGAGTCCGTACGAGGGCAGATTGAGAAAAGCCAGGGGGAAGGTAAACGGTTTAAAGAGAAAAGTTTCTGAAAAAGTAAAAAGTATGGATACCGCCTTCGGAAAGTCTCTTAAGAAATATGAGGAAAATATGGATTTGTATTCAAAGACTATAAAAAGGTCCAATAACAAGGACATGAGCATCATTTATGTAGCGTACTTGGACTCTATCGGCTGTTGGAACTTTGATAGACCGGCTCCGGATATGGAATTGCTGTACGGTATGGATTCCCCACTTTCGAAGACCCTTTCGGCGTACCACAAGGAGTTGCGTCCGCCCCGGGAACCGAGGAAGAGGAGCGAAAACATGAAGCTTTTTGATATAGCGGAAAAGGAGTACTTGGATTCTCTTGATCCTAAGGAGCCGGAGCCTATAGAATATCCCAACGAACACTTCTGTTCCGAGGGACGTAAGCATCAGCTTATTGATATAGATGGGAAAAGAACGTGTCGTGAATGTGGGCTAATACTTGGTAGAACAGATTACGTTTCCGGATACGGTTGCTGGGACAGAGCAATTATGAGACATAAGTATATACCAGCTACTATCTGTAAGAAGATTTGTAATTTTATAGTTAAGAAGGAAATGTCGGGACAGTGCCTGTTTAGGGAAACGCCGAGACAGTACCCTATTCTTGAAGGAGTAGTGGGTGAGGTTATGAATTGGGTTGAATATATTTGTGAAGCGGAGAAACCTAGGGGGAAGAGGATACCCAATCTTAATATTATGATATATCAGGTATGTAAAATGATTGGTGCAAATGTAGATGAGTCTTTACTTAAGATTCCTAAGGGTGGGATTTCCCATGATCGGTGTAGGAAATTGTTCTGTAAGCTGGGTTTGAAGTACACCGAATAATTTTAATGCATATTGAAATCATTAAAATTGAAGTATTAGTCTTAGGGTAACGATAATAAGGAGTACCTCAACCGTTATCGGAATTACTAGGTAGCTGATCAGACACAACCACACTAGTTTCTGTGGTATTCTCATCATTTTTTTTATCGTATTTCTTTACGATTGTGCTGGCATAACCGATTTGGGTATGTGCGCCCATCGTTATGTCACCCCGTTCGATGCCAATGCCAAGGTTGAACATCTTCCTTCCTTTATGATCTTTCTTGTACTTTATTCTGTTTGCGGTTTCGGGTTTTGAGGACAGGCATCCCATTTTATTTCTTACACTTATTTTTGACAGGTTTGGGTTTGGGTTTGGGTTTAGGTTTAGGTTCTGGCTTGGGTTCCGGACAGCATTCACCCTTCTTCATGTATCTGTAGTTCTTTACGCTGGAGCTGTTGAAGTCGACCCTTGCATCTGCACCAAAGGTTAGACTTCCCTTCCCCACCTTGACACCAACGGTTGCTTCCTTACTTTTCTTCTGATCTCTGACGATTTTTTCCTTCTTCTTTTCACTACTCATTTTTATTTAACCGGAAAATAAAATGCCATTCAACATGATTATTGTAGGTATGACGGCCTGTGGGAAGACGCATTACCTCATCCGGGAATTAAGGACGACATTCTTCCATCAATTTGAAAATATATTTCTAATCTGTCCTACCTATCACTGGAATAAAACCTATGATCAGGATTTCATTCATGAGGACGATAATTTCTTTGTTATCCCCTGCAGGCAGGATGACGTGGAGGACTACCTTAAATTTATAGTGGACTTCACCAAGGGAAGGGAATCTCTCATCATTCTGGACGACTGTGCCAGCACTAAGTCCGTGAAGGATCGGACGAGAGAGTTGGTTGACCTTGGCTTTAGCGCACGTCACATGAGTATTTCAACCATTGTTATTACCCAACAGCTGACCTCCATTGCTAAGCCGTACAGACAGAATATTTCGAAACTGGTGACGTTCTATAATCCGAATAGGCAGGACATGAAGATTATTCTGGATGAATACCTTCTTGTTGACAATGTGGAAATGAGATCTATTAGGGAAAAGTTGAAGGAGAATAAGTATGCTCATCTCGAAGTGGACCTGGTACATCCATTCAACCATGAAGTAAAAGTTCCTGTATTATAATAAAGAGAATGGAACAAGAACCACCAAACGCAGAGAATACGGAGATAGAGGACAGTAGGGCAGAGCTTATTCGCCTGTCCAATGCGGGAGAGATTAAGCAGTCCGAGAGTTACCTGAAGAAGGCATCCGGGAAGGTTATCATGAAAGTACGGAGGGAATACATTACCGCACAGAGGGAAAAGGCAAATGTGGTGTTGACGGAGACTTTAATTGAAAAATTTTCGGATCTCATGGAAGCTATCAGTATGGTGGATAGTGGGAATGAATTGAGGGAGGAATTAAATCAGGATAAACTGTTTAAGAGTGATGTTAAAAGTGTAGTGGCAAAGCTGTCCCCATACATACCCTACCTGGGTATTGTTAGCGGTGGAGTAACGACGGTAAAGCATGTCTATCGTAGGACCCCCGAACAAACACTTTCTGAGGAAGGAGCGGAGGCCGACGATCAGAAATAAATATTTTCAGACCCTGTTGGGTATGAAAAAACTATAGTTTCTAAATAATTTAATATATTATTCCAGCAAGTTGTCCGTTTGTGATCTTGATAACACCGTCGGAAAGGACGAACAGGTAACATATAACGTTTGCGGTTGTGGCTTTCTTTGTGATTTCCACTAATATTCCGGATTGAGTGTTCTGTATTTTAGCACCGTTTCCGTATGTGTTAGCATCGCTTGCGGTTCTTAGGTCGATGACTAGTGCGAATTTCTTGTCTTTGAAGAATCCGGTTAGTGTCTGATGACTGGTTTCGTCGGTACCGAACAGTCGCCTTGCCTCCTCGTATAACCTTGTTTTGGGGATACCCTGACTATAGACTGCGTTGGGAACACCTTCTACGGTTACCCTGACCTTTTCGATGTTGGGGTAGATGTATTCCTCGCTGTCTGTCTTTGTCTTGTTTGTAAATAGCATAACGATGGCTTTCATACTCCTGCGTGGTACGTTAATCGTTTCGTTGATGATGGTGGAATCTTTGCTCCATTCCGTCTTCTTCATTAGGGTAGCGTGTTCGAAGGATAACTCGCGTTCTGATCCATACAGTCCCTCGGCTTTCCTTGCGAGATCGATGTTATCGATGGACTCGTATTCCAGTTCGATGTTCTCCAGGGTGTATCCTTCCACAGATTCCCCACCTTGTGCGCTCATGATTTCGGTCGCTGCAGGTAGGGTGATCACGTATTGTAGGTCGTTTGCCATGTTGTGTGGAGCATAAAGTCCGTGATCTTTGAGGATCTTGTTGATCCGGATTTTCTGTTTTGTTCCGAATACACCGAACAATGCGGTAGCCTCTGCATCATCGTTTGCGGCGTCGTCCTTGGATATTTTCTTCCTCGTGGCTTCGCTGGCGATACCATCCTCTACCATATCGTCACGCTGCTTGTTGTGTAACCATAGGTCTTTGTAGACTTCCAGCAAGCTTTCTCCGCTGTTGTCGTAGACCTTTTCTCCTGCGAGTCGGATTTCCAGTCTTTTCTGGAGAAGTTTTCCCAGGTTGTTCCTAAACCAGGATTTTGTATTACTGTTCTTAAAGTTGAAAACTAAAGCCATACTATCCGGTACGAGAACGGAGTCGGCTTTTAGCTTTGGGATGTTGACGTAGATTTCTTCTCCGGGTTTGGCAGAATTGGGATTGAAGGTTAGGACATGTCTGGTCCTATCCCCGGTAAATTCCGTCCTATTCATGCGTCGGAAGCTGGGCATAAGTTCGGTTGTTCGGTCCATTATGTTTTATTATAGTATAACTTTATTTCTTTCGTTTCATCTGTAGGTACTTGTATATGGCTCCGGCAATTAGGACTGCTACGATCCATAGGTTCTGGCCAAGGATGGCGAGACCCTTAGCTCCCCAGCTTAGGATAGTACTCAGTAAATTTAGGATTGGTAGTGCGGATTTTGCAAGTCCAGCCAGTGCTTTTCCTACAGCTCCTAATCCTTTGGAGGCTCCTACGATGGTTTTCTTTCCTGCCACTACGACTGTAGTGATAATTCCGGCGATAGAAATGGCAATGGCGGCTATTGCGCCTAGGTTTTCCTTTGCCCATTTGCGGAATCTTTCGAATTTTGTCCTGATATTTTCTTTTACCATTTCCCTATACCTGTGCTTTCCCTCCTCCGATTCGGGCTGCTGGCCCATTTCTAGGTTGGCGTTATCTATACCCTGTTCGGCAACATCCCTACCCTCTTGCATAATCTGCTGTCTTTCGGGATCTGTTTCGAGTTCTATGTTGGTTTCGAATACTTTCTTCTGTTCCCTTAAGGCTTTAATCCTAACTTCGGGTGGTCCTTTGGGAGCGGTTACTCCCGCGAATTCCCTTCTCTCCTGTGTGGTCATTTTTCCCCTTTCCTCTAATTCCCTTGCATGTTCTACAAGGGTGTCGCCCGTGTCGGTGACTTCCTGACGGAATTCCTCCTCAGCGTCTTCGAAAATCTCTTCCACGTTTGCAACTGATGCCTCTCCTCCGGTTTCCTCTTCGACTACACTTTTAGCTCTTTTCTTGTGTTCGGTAAGTGCTTTTTCGTATAAATTAAGAAATCTTCTTGATGATGTGGTAGCCTTCTTATTCTCAGACATTTTGTAGGTACCACCCGTATCAATGTATGCGACATCAGCCCCGTTAAATGTCAACTTGTTTTTAGTGATGTCTAAACTGGATATAAATTCCTTAGAGTTTCGTCCGTCGGTCGGATCTATTCGATACTCAGTTCGGAAAAGCCTCCTGACGTATTCTATCTTTATGTCATCAAATTTTCCATATGTGCTCAGTTCGTCTAACTGTTTCTTCCTTTTCCTGTAGGAATCGTTCTTATTCTCCTCACGGAAACTGGAGGTTTTTACATCGTCTAGTCTTTGATCGTCGTCTAGTCCTGAAAGGAAATCATCCTCGTCAATAGGTGTATCATCAATAACTGTTTCGTCCTCACCCCCTTCAGCCCCTTCCGGTCGGTTGAGATCATTCATCTCTATGGTGTCCATCTTTATTTAAGTCTAAGGATAATTCCTGTTCGTAATACCTTCCCAAAATATCCTCCCCATCCTCCGGATCCTTAAGGCTGTACATATTGGGATCTCCCCGGAACACCGCTGTAACGACGTATACTTCGTTGTCAAAATTGGGTTCGTATCCCTTTTCGAAGGTCTTGTGCTTTATTTCCACCCTAACGTGATCCCCAACCTTAAATTTAGGATCCGGAAAACTGCTTAGTGGATATCCATAGATTCTCGTCCAAACTTCGTCCTTATTTTCCTCATTCACATCTGCCTGTTTCATTCCTATTGTTCTGTGTGTCGAATTATTGTCCACCCAAACTTTCGTCCTGTTTTCCGTAAAGTATTTCCACATCCTTGTTTTTAGGGTCCTATTAAATCGTTCGACGATTGCGGCTTTCCGGAAGGACCATGTGGAAAAGTAGTGAACATCGTGATCTTTTAGCAACGTCTTTACTCCTACATTGTAAAATTCCTTTCCGTCGTCAAACTGTGCCGTTTTGGGATACCTACTGAATCTTTCCTTAAATTGTACGAGCACACTTTCGACAGCCTTCGTCATGCTTTCGGTATTTTTCCTCCATACCGGAACGACAAAAGCATACCGGCTTAGGACCTCTATGACAGTTAGGATCCATCGGTTTCCCTTATTCCCATGGCTAAATTTATTCATATCCACAAGGTCCATTTGAATTTTCTGTGCAAGGCCATCCACATAGGTTCTCTGGGTTTTGTAGTGTTTTCGGGACGGTTTGTGGATAATATAGGTATTTTGTGTCTGTAACCATTCCTTAACATTTTTCCGGCTTACTCCCTTTATACCCTCCTCCTTTGCACTCTGGTATAACTTTTCCATCGACATGTACCCACCGTTAACGTTAAAATATATTTCTCGGAGAGCTACATCTAGTTGTAAGTCCATTTTATTATCCATAAATAAAACATGAAGAAGATAACGGTCTATGTTGAAGACGGAGGGGTTACCCTGGATTTACAGGATCCACTGATCCTTACCCATGGATCAGAACTTTACGTAAAGACTGCTGTCGTGTTTTGGAATTATAAGAATATTCGCAAGGGGTTCAATGACTACATTTCCGTAGATGGGAAGAAGGTAATGATAGATGAAGGGTATTGGACCTTTAAACAGCTTAGGAAAGAGTTGGAGGAAAACGGGTTGACATTTAGGGAATATCCCAATGGAAGGATAAGGATCGACTTCGCTAAGGAAACAAATTCCGCAGGACTCCGGAATCTCACGAGTATTCTGGGTTACCGGTCCTCCAATGGTCCTACATACATTCCACACATCAGCGATCGTCCCGTAGACATCCACGAAGGCTTGCGTTACTTAACAGTCAGCTGTAACCTTGTGAATCGCGAGCATAACATCGAACCGTACGGAAATAGGAGTACCGTTCTCACTTCCCTTCCCATCGATGGAACAAGACCTCTCTTTGGAACCACAACCAAATACAACGACATCGAAAGCCAAGTACGGGTGGATGCTGGCAAATACAGTGAAATTCGGTTTGAGATTGGATCTAATACCGGAATCATCCCTGGAGATGTATTGTTTGAACTTTACATCAAATAAAAGGATGAGTGAGGAAATCTTTCGGAACTACTACGGAAAGAATTACGAGAAGGTTAAGGCAGCAGCACCCGTTGAAATACGAAAAATGAAGACAGACTTCATGAAAAAATATCCCAATGCGACCCTATCCAAGTTCGACTTTAATGTTACCTTTGCCAAGATGGAACCGTCAAGTCCAGAGACATCTTCTATAAAGTGGATGACCTCACAAGCTATGATATTACGTCCGACACATTTCGCAAGGATCCGGAGTGGACCAAATACCTTCACTGGGTGGAGGGGTGGCGTAGTGTTCGACCGGATGCAATCTTTCGTCCGAATAAGGATTTCAAGATGGATGTGCATACCTTTAAGGTCTATGTTACGGAAACCGAAAATTTCCTGGCGAAACTGGAACCTATTAAACCATCGTACGATAAACCCCCCGAAGCCTTTATCAACACCATACCCTTCGATTACCATTCCAATTCCTACTTCTGTTCCCTGGCGGCATGCTATGTTGCTATGTTTAAATCCGGAATTTCCGAGGATCATCTTACAGACTTCCAACTTACACTCCAACATAGTAACCTCCATTGTTCGCTTCCACCTTCACTTTCACCTATCGAGATTCATGCGTAACCCCAATCTATTAGACCAGTACCTTACAAGTGATGATAAGAGAACCATCAGAAAGTATACACCAGTACGTGAAACATGGGTTAGGAGGACCGTTTCTTCCCACGCAAACCTTGGAACATGGTATTACGGCTTACCTGTGAGTGAACAGAAAAGAATACGACGTCAAAAATATCACCAGACCAAATATGGAGGCACATTTATCGAATACGAATACCTGACTGGTCGATCACCCTTTGACGTTGAAAATGATTATAAAATCCTCGTTCCTAAAACATCCCGAGGACTTACCAAAGTTGGACAGAAATTATTCCAGCAGTCTGTCGAGGCGTTTGTGTATTCCGTATTGGGAGCACAAGCCAAAACCCGATGGAGTATCACGGGTCAGGGTGCAAAAAGTTTGCAGACACAAGAGGTTTTCCGGAAGGTAGCAAGGGACACGGTTGTTCAAGACGACGTAACAGTTACCATTTCCGACATGAGGACGGCTATCGCCAATACCCACGTTGTCCTAAATTTTGCAATCATGACGGGTTTAATCCTAATCCCCTCTGACCGAAGAATTTTAGCAAAACCTATCCCGGGATTTAGCAATGTCCTAACGGTAGCTAAAAACGGAATGACGTTCGGGAAGAATGAGAAGGTAAATTATACGAGTACTTCTGTTCCTACCCCCACGGACGATGTTGACGAAAGCCACAACATTATACCGGTTCCTGCTGTGGAGGACTTTAAACCCCGGAACTAAGGCAGAAGTCTGATACCCAAAATATGGCTCTTGGGATGGCGGCAGTAGCATCCTTTGGACTTACATACCTAGTATTTCGACGTTAAATAAAATGAGCATCCTACTTGGGTACGATTACTTTGATACAACAGCAGAGGACCTAGATATCTTGAAACGGAAATTAGCAGTAGTCGGAAAGGGACAGCAGGGAAACACGGCAGAAGTTACCAAAAATACGGACGAGATTGTAAAATTAAATAGCCTCGGGAAAAATTATGTGCAGTACGATTTTACACAAACACCTGGGTATCCACCCAGATTTCTTCAAACTTCTAATATTTCCGATGCGGATAAAGGGAACGCAAAATTCATCAGGTTTAATGTTAGTGACGGAAGTAACACGGCAGCATCCTCCACCCTGTACGGGTTTTACGTGGGAAGTGCAGGAACCGTCGTCATGTTTACGCGTGATCAGAGCAGTAGGATTATACAGGTCTCGTTTACATTTTTCGTTACTGGCGATACAACAAATTCTATGGTACAAATTTTTGGTCTAGAATCCAAGGATGTAGACTCTTCCGGAAATGTAACCAACAGAACAGGAACTACAACCATAAGCTGCTTCCTCATGACAACATAAAGTTTTAAATCCAAATGGTAGGATTTAAAATATTCGTGTTAATCCGTAAGCACCTCCAACACCCAGTTAGTTATCTAGATGATTTTGAAAATATTATTGGAAAGCTAGTTATCTAGATGATTTTGAAAATATTATTGGAAAGCTGGACTCAGAAAATCAAGAGATGTGTATATTAGGTGACATTAACATAGATCTTATGCATGAACCGATCTCGGCCAATGCTGTAAAACTGAATTCCATACTAGATATTTATGGTATGGATCAGCTAATAAACGAACCTGCAAGAATTACTAATTGTTCTCAAACCTTGATTGATCTATGTTTCACAAATGTACCATCAGAAATAATAAAATTCGGCGTTAACCACATATCTATTAGCGATCATTCACTTGTGTTTATGACTTATAAAACTAATATAGAACGTACCGGGACGCGCACAATAAAAACTTGTTATTTAAAGAATTTCAATAGAGATAATTTTCTTAGAGACTTGGAACAAAAGCGGTGGTGTGATGTTAACACAAATACTGATCCTAATGATATGTGGGACACGTGGAAAAGTTTATTAATGGAGTGCATTGACAAGCACGCACCATCTCGCTCCAAAAGAGCAGGCAAAAAAAAATCGCCGTGAATAACAAGCCAATTGTTACGACATATACATAAACGAGATTATCTGAAGCGGAAAGCAACATTGGCCGATGATCAAACTTTATGGGAAGAATATAGGGTTGCTCGAAATCGTACCAATAATGAAATTAGAAAAGCAAAGCAAGAGTATTTTATAACGAATTTGGAAACTGCTAAAACAAATCCAAGAAAAACATGGAAATTAATTAACGAACTAAGCTCGCGTAATTGTAATAAGTCAAGTAACATTAACGAGATTAAAGTAGACGGAAAAACAATAAATACACCTGCAAATATAGCTGAAGCTTTTAACAATCACTTTTCAAATATTGGTGAGAATCTAGCCTCAGAGATACCCATTTCTAACGTCAACCCTGAAGACTATTTAGAATCAACTGAGCAGAGATTTTCCATTAGACCTCCTACGGTTGATATGGTTTATATTCTGTTGAGTAAAATTAACGAACGAAAAGCTCCAGGTCTCGACAACATTCCTAATAAGCTGTTAAAAATAGCAGCTGCAATAATCTCACCATCATTAACTGATATATTTGCCAGATCAATTAGCACTGGCATATTTCCATCCGAGTGGAAAATGGCTAGAGTAACACCAATATTTAAGAAAGGAAAAAGGAATGATCCGAATAACTATCGACCAATATCAGTTATTTCAGCTGTAGCCAAAATCTTCGAAAAATTAATCGTTGAGCAACTTTATAATTACTTCAGTTCTAACAGCTTGTTAACGCATTGCCAGTCCGGTTTCAGGTCGTTACATAGTACACTTACTGCTCTTCTTGAATCCACTAGTAACTGGTCAGTTAATATTGACAACGGCCTCTTCAATGGAGTAATATTTATCGACCTTAAAAAAGCATTCGATACTATTGATCATCAGATATTGCTGCGGAAGCTTCGAATTTACGGTATGGATCAATTAAGTCTCGAATGGTTTCAGTCTTATTTGACCAGTGCAGCAGTACCGAGAATGTTTGCTGATGATACGAACATT
>CACRXK020014218.1:576-13276 GCA_902702795.2 Paramuricea clavata
GTGCTGCATTTTTCGCAGTCGTTCCTGCTCAGGTCTTAAAATGTATATATATACTCATTTGGATTACAAACCCTAAGAACACCATTCAAATATTAATACCACCAAGTGAAGTGCAAGAAACCAGATCATTGAAGTCTACCTTAGATTGTCTTTTTAGACTACTTCATACTTTACCTACACCAGCATTCTGCTTAGACTCGTAACTCATTCATTAGGTATATATGTTTATATCATAGGACTGGTTTTATATTCACGGAATGGTGTGCTAATAAAAAACTAACTTAAACTAATTATAAACTGAATATATAGTGAGGTTATAGAGTATTCCTCGCCTGATTTTTTAAGCCAATGTTTAGAAATATTATGCCTTAATACCTCAATAAAATAGACCTTAATAAAATATACTTTGATAAAATATATGCAAATAACTAAAATATATATCTTTATCAAGCGGCAATACGATCCATGTGTAGACTTCACATTTGATCAAACGTGACTGCGCTATATACTGTATTATAGCATCAGTTTTTTATGGTGATAATTGTTGTGGAGTCAAGTCATGCTTTTATTGTAAAAACGAATGATTGGTATCGCGCGGTTTATTTATTTGTTCCTTAATAAAGTGGTCGCTGCCACCAAAGTCGCATACCAAATCTGTAATCGTGTAGTTATATAATTATTATTAGGCTACTGTTCTTTTGAAGCCGCCGTTTTTAGTCAAATACAGGCTTCTCGTTCGCTCCGCTCACTCTTGAGATATCATGTTCAACAGTCCAAACAAATCTGGTATTTCCGCGCATCCATGAGATTATTCTCTATGTTATATAGGCATGGATAAGAATGCTATGTGGATACACATAATGGTCTAAATAATGCAAAAAATGATGTTAAAACCGACATACCGTATATTGTTCCAGTTGATTTCGACAAACAGGAATGTAGGGACAAATACTTGAAACACCAAACCCTCGGCCTGTTATGCGGTTTTGTAGAAAACCTGGCGTACAAAACATTTTATATTTGATGCGTATTCAAGGTTGACAACATTGAATGATATCCTCTCATATTTGTATTAATTTAAGTTCATTTTAGAACGTTTATAGATCTTTCAAAGCTTCCAAATCATGAGGCGCACAAGGAAAATATACAAGATTCAAAGTCCAACGGTTTTCATGAAATTTGATTCTTGGCGACGCCAATACACGCAGTGATTTGATTGGCTCACAACACAGTTAAACGCTTTCAGTGATTGATTGTTGTCAAATCACGCACAGACCCGCAATTATTCAAACGCTAAACACTATACTCAGAAATATACTATGAACTGTAGAGAAAAAAATAAACCCATCCTGACTCTCTATCAAAGGTCGCTACGTGGTATTCGAGAATTCGAGTGTTGAATATCGAAAGATCTTAGAAGTGATGTGAATGCATAAGGTGAATGCTTGCATAGTTATGTTGTATTGGTTGATGAATGAAAGCGGAAAGGTAATTCAAAATAACATATTCGATATCTTGTCATATTGCCTATCTTTATCGTTTTATTAAATATCCATTTGCCATATCAAGTTAACGTAACTAGCTTTCGCTTACGAAGTTATAAACTGATTTCACAAGGTCAGGTCTTACGCTACTAATAAAACCAGGCCCATATATTTTTTGGCCACTACAGTTTATTATGCAGTGGTTTATTTTTCATATATTAATCTTTTTCTATAGCGAACATGTTCACCCCAAACAAACCAAACGGCGTTGCTACTGGACTGTTTGTTGCAACATTTTTGAACTGGCTTAAATTAAGCTTTGAAGAAACGATGGGCATGAAGTAGAATCTAATTAATATTTTGTTGACATTGTAAATACAACTACGCAAGCAACACTGGCGTTTGAATATTGTTTAATTTTATATAGACAGTGCAGTTCTCTGTGATATACTTACTATATGTACTGTATTTAGGATCTACACTTTTGCAACCCCAATATTTATTTAAAACCAGAACGGTATTTAACTTTTTTGTGCAGAGCTTGGTTTGATTATAATATTTAGCTAATATTTGAATAAGTCTGAATTATTTCATGCCAACATATTGGCGTGAAAATCTATTACGTTGTTACACATGTTTGGCAAAATTTGCGCATGTTTAAAATATCTCGCTAAACCGTAAAATTACGGGACATGCTACTCTTGGTAAAAACCCCTAGGCGATTGTGGAATTTGGAGAATATTATGGATTTTTTAAAGTATTATAAAAAAAAACCTTCAATCGAATATCCCTGTATATAATATTTCGTGTTATTTGAAAGTGTCAGAATTTCTGATACTTCGGAGTTTGGACGTCTGCATGATCTCTGCAGTTTTCAGTGTATTTGTGATTTAGCCGTATTTGAAGGTATCAGAATTTCTGATACTTTCGGTCATAGTCTGCGGTCTCTGCAGTTTTCAGTGTATTTGTGATTTAGCCACATTTGAAGGTATCAGAATTTCTGATACTTTCGGTAGTCTGCGGTCTCTGCAGTTTTCAGTGTATTTGTGATTTAGCCGCATTTGAAGGTATCAGAATTTCTGATACTTTTGGTAGTCTGCGGTCTCTGGAGTTTTCAGTGTATTTGTGATTTAGAAGCATTTGAAAGTGTCAGAATTTCTGATACTTTCGGTAGTCTGCGGTCTCTGGAGTTTTCAGTGTATTTGTGATTTAGCCGCATTAGAAGGTATCAGAATTTCTGATACTTTCATTAGAGTCTGCGGTCTCGGCAGTTTTCAGTGTATTTGTGGTTTAGAAGCATTTGAAAGTGTCAGAATTTCTGATACTTTGGACGTCTAGTTTCTCCAGTGTCTGGTCTCGCCTGCTTTAATAAGAGTACCTAAACTATATAGAAAACATTGTATGATACTTTCATATATTTCCTACCCAATGGAATGTTGCAAATTTCGTTATTTATCCAAGGTGGTTTTGAAATCGTAAGATACTGTCGCATGTATTGCAGATATTATAATTTTTTACGGAGGCGCTATTTTTATCTGCAAAGTTGGACTGTTTTGAACGAAAAGTTTTTGGGGTCAGCAAAATGTTGTAAATAAGGCTGTTTTTGTCGAAAAAATATTATTATGGAAAATGCAAAGATAGTTTGGAACGCGTTAAAATCGTATTTAAACACACGTAAAAAATACGATATTCTTACGTGTGAAAATATAATTTGTTGTAAAACGCATTGCCACGGACGTTTTATTGTTTTTCACTGAATTTTGTTTATATAATAAACAGAAAAATACATGAGTACTTGGAAATACCAGATTTATTTCTCGTGTTGAATATGATATCTCACTCGTTCGCGGCGCTCACTCGTGAGATATCATGTTCAACACTCGAAATAAATCTGGTATTTCCGCGCACTCATGTATAATTCTCTATATAGGCCTAGGTAGTGTTTCACACAAGCAAAGAGATATATTGTAGTTTCTAATATTGCAAGTATGGTATCTTGCAGCCAAATATATGATAGCATGGGCTATTATAAGCAGTTAGAGGTCTGCACACGGCTCTAAATTCCCAATATTATTCAAGACATTATCAAAATAATCACAAAACGCCAATCTGGCTTCCGTAAATATCACTCTACTGAAACTGCTCTCTTGCAAACAACCAATAAATATTTAATGAATATGGATAGAGGCTTAATAAACGGTGTCTTGTTTCTTGATCTCAAAAAGGCATTCGATACAGTCGACCACAAAATCCTTCTTGCTAAACTCGAACTATATGGAGTTCAAGGTGTAGCCCTTAACTTCTTCAAATCGTACTTAACCAACAGGAGTCAATTATGCACAGTCCAAGGTACAAATTCCCAACTGAAAAAGATAAGGTGCGGTGTCCCACAGGGATCAAACTTAGGACCCGTTATTATTCTCATTGTATATAAACGATCTTCCTAACTGTCTCGAACAAACAGAGGCATCTATGTTTGCAGATGACACAAATATATCAAGCATTGGTAATTCACCTGCGGACATAGAAGTGAAACTAAACAATGACTTGTATAACGTCAATAACTGGTTAATAGCAAACAAGCTTACTTTAAACTTAAAAAAAACTGAATTTATGCTAATAGCCTCTAAACGAAAATTGAAACAATTCTCTTATGACCCATGTATACTGATTGGTAATCATAACATCAAACAGGTAACCAATAAAAAAGTACTGGGAATTACGTTAGACGATGAACTGAGATGGCATAAACACAATGATCTTCAATGCAAAAAACTATCCAAGAGCATTGCCTTGTTAAGACGAGCCAAACGATTTGTCAACCAAAACGTCTTAATTAACATGTACAACTCACTAGTCGTACCTCACTTTACCTATTGCTCCAACGTGTGGAATGACGGCAGTCGTACACATACAGACAAGCTTTTAAAAATGTAGAAACAAGCGGCTAGAATTATCACAGGGTCAACTTACGAAGTAAGATCGAAAGATATATTTAATATCTTACACTGGGAACCAATTGAAACCACTCTTAAGAAAAGAGAAATGATAATGACATTTAAGGCCTTACAAGGACAACTGCCAGAATGTATGACCAACTTCTTTAAAATCTGCCTAAATGATATGTACCCATTAAGAAGTAATAACTGTAAACTTTATTTGGAGAAACCTAAAACAGACTTCTTGAAGAATTCGTTTTCATATCGAGGTGCGGCATCATGGAACAATCTTCCAAATGATGTTACCAACAACTACAAAGTGCTCTCCATAAGTAACTTCAAAACTTTAATCAACAACTATTTCACCAATTTGGAGAGGAATAGTGTATGACAACCACTTGTGGGGCGGATTTTGATTCGAAGGAGTAATTTTTTGGATCTGGGAGGGTTAACATAACATACTATTTCTAGTTATATATGTGAGTCATTCTAATTTATATATAGTGTTCATTGCATGGGCTTTCTTTTTTACACAGTTAGTATGTACAACAGATTTTTCGTATTTGTAAATATTCTAACGGCCCCTTGAAAAGCAGTTTAATCTGAAGGGCTACCGTTTTTAAATAAGATGAATAATAATAATAATAATAATAAAATCGTTCCAGTCGAAATGCTGGGACATTTCCGCTTTCACTTTTGTAGTTTGTTGTCAAGGTTTGCACAGTTAGCTAGTCGAATTGAAATATATCACAAATCTTACCTTAAAAGGGAAATGGCAATATATAATTTTACTTTCTGATTTGAAATAACTTTTGAAATTATATATTAACTTCTTTTACGGATTTTTCATATCTTGTTTAGTTCTTAGCTTGAAATATTTTCACTTGAAGTATTCAATGAGATATCCGCCATCTTATCTCATTAACGGTAGTTTCGTTAATTGCTGACCAAATATCGATTGGTTATTGGTAGACGTTTTAAAGGTTTTGAATGAACTTGATATTTCGAAGAGCAGACAGGGTATTGTGTTGACTGCAAAATGGTTAGTGGTTGCCTAGATAAAAGTATTGCATGACCCCTGTTGTGACGTGACATGCCCAAATCTACAACAATTGAAGAAGGCGGACATTTCATTCATTTCGATCATAATAATTGTAGAAGTAAGCAAGGTATGAAAAAATGGTAGAAGAGAGTATTATATATTGTCTTAAAAGTTCTTTCAAAAGGGAAAATAAAAAATATATATTGCCATTTGGCATTTTACTTAAACTTCCTTTACGAATAAAATATAAAAATTTATTGCTTGACATATAAATAATAAAGTTGATATAATAGTAAACAAATAGGTGTTTGCTGCTTCATCACTTATCCGCCGTAAGCTGTTTAGGATGATGTAGGTCAAGGAACATTAGAGGGCCATTATAGGTCGAATACTGTATTGATGGACCTTATCTTGGATTGCTAATTAAAAATCTGCTAGATTTTAGCAGATTACGTGACCAGCGTCTACTAGGGTCTTTTCTCCCATTGCCAAGAAGAAAGACCATGTGTACGAGGTTGATAAAATCCGAGGGAAATAAATTTATCGCCGTAGGCTGTATGTATTCGTAATATGGTAACCCAATCAATTGCAATGAAACAGAAGAACAGCTTGCTGTTAAGTTGGTAACAGCTTGTCCACAATTAACGCACTACAATGTTGTTGTATCTCAACTGAGTTGTTGCAAAGTTACCTGAACAACTTTTTATCGCCCTGATGATCACATTGCTATACAAACTGGTTAAACAAGCCTTTTCCGAACGCGTACGTGTTGTTGATTTTTACGTCTGTAGTTGCGATATCCAGAACATGAAATTTGTGGTTTACTCCTGCATGTATTCTAAAAACGCACTCACACTTACCCTTCACTAGCATTCAAGTGATGAACATTCAAGCTAAGAGGGATTAAAGAGTGAATGTGAGTGGAATACGAGTCTGACATTCTACAAACTAAGGGGGCACTTATATTCTCTAAGAAATCTTGTTGATTTGTATTTATAAACTCTCTCGATCAAATGCGACTTGTCTGAGTAGCACTTAACGTTTCTTAGTAGTGTACGTGTTGTTAGTGGATTCACATGTTTGAATCATGGCATTTACATTTGCACAAGTTCCTTCCTGTTGCTTAATATAGGCCTACAAAGTGTCAAAAACGTAACAAATATCTATATACAATGCTCATAACATGCTCATAACATCGTGGCAAAAACGGCTTCATATACCACAAATGAATATCTGTGTGTAAGCCTTAACGATATACCTCTGGAAAACGTTACTTCAAAACCGTTACTTGGCGTCACTATTAATCATAATTTGTCCTGGGAGGATCATATAAACACCACTGTTTTAAAGATAAACAGCAGTATAGCTCTACTTCGTAGAACTAAACGATATCTACCGCTACAGATACGGAAACTGTTCTTTAATGCGCATATTCTTCCACGCATGGATTATTGTTCCATTGTTTGAGGTGGTTCACTTCATGTTAAGAAGATCAATTTAGCTCAAAAAAGAGCAGCCACGGTAATTTTAGACATCACGGATAATCGTTACTCCAGTAAAGACATGTTTTTAACATTAAATTGGATGCCTATCGAGGATCGTATTAAGTACCGTAAAGCTATTATGGTCTACAAAAGTCTCAATTATTTATGTCCGGATTATATGACAAATATGTTTAGGTTTGTCAGACAAGTTCATACAAAGACAACCCGATCAAACTCTGCAAATGATCTGTATTTGCCTCCAGGAAAACATAAACAGATATATACAAATACGTTTGGATACAGTAGTGTAAAGATATGGAACACACTAAGTTCAAACATTAGAGAAAGCGTATCTCTAAACGACTTTAAGAGGAAATTTTTAACAAATTATTTTTTAACTAGTAACTAATAATATTTCACTCTATTCTAAATAACTTCAACTCATATTTTAACTAAAATAGCGAGGGCCCTGGGGAAGATAAATCTTTTGACTTACCAGGTATATTAGCTATGTAATATTTTTAACCCTCTGTAAATAAAGTTTATTGATTGATTGATTGACTGATTGATACAAGGATGCGATATGCACGTTCATTAAATTCAAATACATTTCGCCAGAATATTTCCAGTAGATCACGAAAACATTAGTGAGTGTATCGTTCTCTCAAGCTTTACACAAATTTAGGCTCAAGCTTGTTGATGGCGACTGTGGTCATTGAATGGTTGTAGGGTGAGTGTAATTTCATACTCATGCAGTGAGGATGCGTGGAGACTTGTTGAATGTTGAGCTGCATATATTTATAGAGACTGCAATGAGTTGGAGCAAAGTTTTAGAATACAGGCGTTAAACCCATTTTCGCTAGGCGAATTTGTTCGCGCGTACAGTAAAAAAGTAGGAATTTACCTAGGAATAACATTTTCGAGGCGAATTTTTCGCTGATCAATCGCATTGCCAAGATTTTTTATTCGCCTCGCGCGGACAAATTCGCCTAGTGGAAAATGGGCTTAAGAGACGTACCTTGTCCTTAATACAATGTTCTATATCTTGGCATTTGATTCGATCTTGAGTATTATATGCCCAACAGTCAAGCATCATTTCGTAAAGCCAATCTGGGCAACTTTTAGGTCGATCAAGTCTTTTTCCTTCTTGCAAATGTGACCATATCTGAAATAAGGCAAAGCCAGTGAAAATAATGTACATTACACTAAGTAGAAAAGTAAATTTAGTATCTGCCATTGGTCAATTTGTAGTTACCTACAGTAAGCGAATATCCTTAGGTTTCCGTAAAGGACAAGCTTTAAACGTTTTAGAGCAAAACAAAAAAATAACATTAAAGGACACTCAGTTCGAAATTACTATTACAAACGTTAGATCACGTGTTTATTCACAAGTTACAAGTGTCGCAATAAGTTCTTTTCTACACCTAACCTAATTATAAAACTTTTTTCGTTAAAGTATCATTCTTACAATAAACGTGAAAAAAATACTAAATTTTGATTGCCTACAAGAGCGGTGCAATATCTTATCGAAATGCCTGGTCAAAAAAGAAATTTAGAGCAAAAAAAACCTTGTAGCAACAACCCAAACAAAAACATTTTGAATAAAGATTTGACTTTTAACAGTTGAAAAATTCTAATACTAAGTTGTTATGCAATTACAAATTAGTGAGCAATTTATTTATTACTTATGCATGTTAATGAGTAGCCTGCGTAGCAGGCGTTTAGTGCGGGCGGGGGAAGAAAGGCCGTCGTTAAATTATCGCCTGCCCAAATGCCTATGATTAATTTGTTCTTCTCCGAAGAATCTTCGGAAAAGTTTCCCATTGGTTAATCCCGTTAACGGAAGTAATTACGTAACTTAAATGTCAACAACAATTCTGCTCGCATATCAGAATAGCGATATCATAGCCGTATATTTCGAATAAAAAATATGCCTGGTAATGCTTTGGAGGAAACTCTTTCTTATATTTCAAGTATTTAGGTTTCGAAATTCAGTTGAAACCAGAACAGAGAAAGTCTATTATTAATTTGCTACGTGGTGAAGACGCTGGTTATCGCGATTCTTCCTACGGGATACGGAGAAATTTGAGTTTCAATTATACATTTATATCAGCAAATTATTCAAGCTTGCTACATGCTATTTTAATAGCTCCGATCATCTGACGCAAGCACGAGCAGAGATCGAATATTTCTTATAGTTGTCTTGATATTTGTTGAGGCTACATTACATGGCATTGCAGAGAATATTAACATTTCAAAACACGCTCAACTGTTAGTGGTTCAGAAGCCTTTTAAAGGATAAAAGCTCTCTGTTGTGACTGTTGTCTAAAATAGCTTCAAAAAGTCATCAATAATTCATGAGGAAAACGCAAACAAAAATCATAAACGTGTCGTATCTTTATATGCGACAGAGATTTCCTTGGACATACACAACGAATTTTTTGAAAGTTACTTCTCCAATGAACTTACTAGAATTAAGACATTCGCAGTGCGTGTTTTATCAGACCATCTTTATTTCGGATAAAACACGGCATGCATGATGCTAAATATAAATCTCGACTATGATTGGATAATGGGTGACGGTGCTAATTACAAAACGTCAATCATCCTTAATGGGCGAAAACTAATTTGTCATAGCCATTCGGGCAGGCGTTTCCTCAAACGGCGCCCTTTACTAAACGCCTGCTACGCGATGGTTGTCCAATACTGTCGAACGTATGCGGATCGTAAAGATGGTAAAACATTGAACACAATCCGTTCGGTCTGTACGAACTGTAAAATGGCTTTACGGATCGTACGAACCGTACGGTTCGTGAAAATGATTTACGGATCGTGGACATGCTTTGTCGATGACGATGTTGTGTCTAAGTCAGGGCATAAAAGTTTATAGATCCGTACGGATCGTACGGTCCGTACGAACTGTAAAATGGCTTTACGGATCGTACGAACCGTACCGTTCGTGAAAATGATTTACGGATCGTGGACATGCTTTGTCGATGGGGATGTTGAGTCTAAGTCAGGGCATAAAAGTTTGTCGATCCGTACGGATCGTTAGGTCCGTACGAACTGTGAAATGGCTTTACAGATCGTACTTTTCTTGCCCAATCTCTCACTCGATCAATGCAATAATTAAATGCACGATGGTGTCGCCATTAAATGCATGATGGCGTTGCCATATCGAAAATATATTCTTCTAGTCAGATTGTAGATGATTAGAAGTGGTTTTTCCGTTGTGGAATAACTGACGTGTGGCTGTGTGCTAAAACTGCAGACAGAACAATAGTGGTGGCGAAAAAAAGCGTATACCAAACGGTCCAAAGTATTAAATGACAATATTATGTCAATGACAATGACATTGTTAAGCTGGATGATTCCATTTGGCACCTGCCGTCTGCCAAAAAGATACATGATAGGTATAGCATTAAAATGTGCAGAATATATAACATCCAGTTTACACTTGGTTTTATGCACTTTTATCTAATAATTGCGTGTAATTATATGAACAGACAGCGTTCGAAAAGTTTTTGCAGGCATAATTTTTTCTAAAGCCGCGGCTAAGGGTGGTTATGAATAGAAGGAATTGAGGGATGCCTTATTAGATGCTTGATTTTAGCAGTTAGATAAAGGCAGCGCTATGCCGATAAAGCTATTGTGTCATCGGAATTGGGAATATTTGTGTATAAATATTAGCTGATATACGGTGTGTCTAAAAAAACGCAAGCCAACTTTAGCATGAATGTGTCCGTTAATTAATTACTCGCCATGACGACCCGCACGTTTTGAAAAACAATCGGATCTGCGAACTGAGTTTGCAACTTCAGGAAGCGAGCAAGGCTAATCGCATTATTAATTACCGCTATAAGGTGTCGTCAATCCAGGTTCAGTTACTTAAACGCAGTGTGAAACCAAGCAAGTAATAAGTTAATTTTCTGTTATGCATTAAAATAAAAGTGTACAAATATGTCAGGATGATATTTATGATGCTGACTGTTCACAAGTCATTGTAAAGAATAATATAAGACTCCTTTTAAGCTTCCACTGGTTTAGAAAAGATGGGACATCTTGATAACCTGTCAGCAAAAGATGAGACATCTTTCTGACACAAGAGTTTTCACAAAAAGTATTCTAGTTATTATCCACAAAACTATAGCACTAGCTGCACCGCGTTACTCTAACTTAGCGTATTGTAAAGAATAAACTAAGACTCCTTTTAAGCTTCCACTGGTTAAGAAAAGATGGGGCATCTTCATAACCTGGCATCTTCATAACCTGACAGCAAAAGATCAGACATCTTTCCGACACGACAGTTTTCGTCTGCATACGTACGTATACGCACGTAAATCTTTAAATCCGTTTAAATGTTACTTATGAAATAACCAAATAAATAAAGCAACAGAATTTAGTGTTCGCAAGTTTTAGTATGCATTTGTTATCTTATTTGTAAAATATTTAAAAAATAGAAGGATTCAAAGTTTTACGTGCGTGTACGTGCGTACGAAAAACGCAACAGTGGAAATCAGCCTTAAGTAGCACAGACATTGAAATGCTAGTAAGCAGTAGAATTATGCAAATTATATAGTGTTTGCAGGTATTTTGATACACCCTGTATTGCATGCTTTCTTAAGAACTGAGCAACAACATATTATATTGATATATTGCGTGGTTTCTTAAGAACGGAGTAACAACATATTATATTGATTTCTTGCGTGGTTTCTTAAGAACGGAGCAACAACATATATATTGATATATTGCGTGGTTACTTATAAGAACGGAGCAACATTAACATATAATACTGATAAATTGCGTGGTTTCTTTAAGAACGGATATATTAGGCTATATATTGATATATTGCGCGGTTTCTTAAGGACGGAGCAACAATATATTAGCCTATATATTGATATATGGCGTGGTTTCTTAAGAACGGAGCAAGAACATATTATACTGATATATTGCGTGGTTTCTTAAGAACGGAGCAACAACAATTTTATATTGATATATTGCGTGGTTTCTTTAAAACGGAGCAACAACATATTATATAGATATATTGCGTGGTTTCTTAAGAACGGAGCAACAACATATTATATTGATATATTGTGTGGTTTCTTAAGAACGGAGCAACAACATATCATACTGATATATTGCGTGGTTTTTCAAGAACAGAGCAACAACATAATATATTGATACACTGTTATTTTCAGGGAGTTAAAATAACTCCGGAAAAGGGGGTTAGCAAAAAAGGTTCAAAATAATCGGTTTTTGTGGGTTACAAATAACTCCATTTCTGGGGTTAAAATGTAACTCCACTTTTGGGGTTAATCTAACTCTCATATTGGAGTTAAAATCTAACACCTATTCAGGAGTTAAATAATTTGAACTCCATTTCAGGAGTTAAACCGGCACTCTTGAAGACTTTTCCTCATCTTTTAATTATTTTTACACATTTTTAATGTTATGAAAACCAAAACCATGAAAAAACATCACCTAGTTTTCATAACATTAAAAATTGCGTAGAAATAATTAAAAAACGAGGTAAAATCTTCCGAGAGCGTTAGTTTACGGAACGCTTTCTAACGACTTAATGCAACTTACCTCGTAAAACGGGGAAGTACGAGAAACAGGGCATTTTTTAAGAATTCGTCAGTGGGGGGGCCATCTACAAAAAGGGACCATACTATACCGAGTGTGGAGCAATGATAGATGGTTTGTTGGTAACAAAACGTTTGGTGTGGTATCGCATTTAATAGTAGGGGG
>CACRXK020014219.1:0-13275 GCA_902702795.2 Paramuricea clavata
CAACAAGCAATTGGAAATAAATATTTTATAATCAACGGTTTTTACCTTTTTAATTATTATTTTAATTATTTTTTGTACAAATTAAAAATGTAGCTATGACAAAGTAAAAAATATAAGACGAATTCATGACTATTTCTTATTCATATTTTTAATATTGCATGACATAGTCAATACCGTAATGAGAATATCAAAGGCCTCAACAGGCCATTTTTTATTGTGTTTTTAATAACTCTGTGGTTTATATTTCCGGCCAGTGACGCTATGATAGGCTAAAATATTTACAATTATATACTTTACCAGTTTTTAATAATGGTTTATATTGTCCGTCGCCAGTCACGCAATCATTGGCTAAAATATCTATCATTATAAACTTTACATGCAGAATTTGTCCCAATCTTGTCGGATATAATTCTATAACCTTTTTCTAATCCCTTTTACGATTTGATACTGTAAGTAATGAGTGTGTCGCAGAAATCTATTCCATAGATGACACATTACAGTAAATTACCGATTTTATAATTATAGTAATTTTCGAGGGTAATTCTTCAACATTCGTAGGCTTACAATGTAAAATGCTCGAATTCTCCAATCAACCTGTTTACTCAGTTTAGATTTTATCTCTGATTATAACCTAATTATATAACCCAAGAGTGTTCGGGCTAAATTATTAATACATAAGACATAATATTGAGCAAGAATTTATTAGTATTCATAATTAATTTTCTTGCAGGTGTTTGTTTACATTTCCAAAACTATATTTTCCAAGGAAGAAATTTAATTACGGATTGCTCGTAAACGGAAGAGAAAGTGATAAGACAATCAAATTTGTAGCGAGAAAAATGACAGTTGGCGTATCGCTTAAACTTATGTTCATGAGTATATTTTCCTATTCAGTTTGTCATTGCGGGAAAGAGTCTGGTGGCCTGTTTCTTTTGAGGAAGAAAGGTAGGTAAAAAGTCATCCTTTAAAAATTTATTCCTTTTATCATTCTCATGATTGTCGGTACTCAACGAGTACTACGTGATCATGTTCAATATATATATATATATATATATATATATATATATATCTATATATATATATATATATATATATATATATATATATATATATATATATATATATATATATATATATATATATATTATCGCAGTAACGCGTGAAACTCGGAGTAGAGACAAAAAACACATTTTAAGTAAGAATAGTAATTATATGTGATCGGTAAATTTAAAGTGGAAGTCAAGTCCGTAATGTAAACAAACGGTTTGTTTACATTTTGAACTGCTGTATTTTTTAAAATAATGATGTACTGTCCGAATATCTAACACCATTTTGGTTCGCTCTGCTTCTAAATGAATATGAAATAGAGTCTATGTTCAGAAAAATTCGAAACATTCGAAATTAGAGGGTCCTCACTATGGAGGGTGATTACCGCCAAAATTAATATTTGAATTTTGCATTCCAAGTTCTAGATTTTGTTGTTTGTTCCGTGCTTTGTGATATCAATGAATTGAATTTTCATATTAAAGAATCGAATTTTGATGTTCGCAATTGCATTTGTACTTCTGTTTGCGCATTATGTTTTTAAGCATTCCATTGTGATGACGTAACATTGTGTGTGACCCTCAGAACACAATTTTCAACTCGTATTTTTAAATTAATGATAATTTATTCCCCGCGCAAATAATTTTAATGTTACATGTAATATGATCATACTATAAATTTATAGTAAACAAGACGCTTGCTAAAGCGTTTACTCGAGCTAAAGGAGTGTTTTTGCCGCTGGAGCTTTTAGAAGCGGAGAGCTTGTATTTGTAAAATATCGTATTCACAATTTCATATCAAGATTTACTTCATACATTTTACATCTTGCTCGTTTAAAGTGCATTATTAATATTTACGAGTTAATTCAGCCAGTTACTTGTGGCGTTTGCCAAACAAAAAAAAATCGTGTGTCCAGGTATCTTGTGGCTTAAAAGAACGCGTTTGTCCCCACGAATGACCTTGACCGCGCTTCGCCGGAGGTTGATGAACGAGGCTGCTATTGTTAGACCTATTGTACGGGGTGAATAGTCGCCGAAATTCATCGTCTAGAGGTTGTGGCTTGTTGACTTGGGTATGTTGAATTAGACGCACTGTATTGGCCATGTTGCTGTTCCTTGCACTCTCCGAAAAAATCCTTCACTTCCGGCAGAATTTAGCGTTAAAATGCTTCGCGCAGGGCGTAGTACTTAAAGCTGCTGCTTCATGCGATTTTGAGCGGTTCTCGGCCATTTTATCCGTATGTAGCCTGCGTACAGCCGTAAATTCTCCCGTAATTAACGGAATTAGTTAATTGCGGGACAATTTACGGTTGTACCAGGCTAATCCGTATGCCGAACAGCCGAAGTAACAATGTTGGAATAATTAGAGATAATTAGAATTATTTGCGGGAAATGAATTATCATTAAATACGAGTTGAAAATTGTGTTCTGAGGGTCACACACAATGTTACGTCATCACAATGGAATGCTTAAGGACATAATGCGCAAACAGAAGTGCAAATGCCATTGCGAACATCAAAATTCAACTCTTTAATTTAATATCAAAATTCAATTCATTGATATGATAAAGCACGGAACGAACAACAAAATCTAGAACTTGGAATGCAAAATTCTAACATTAATTTTGGCGGTAATCACCCTCAATACCTCACATTGTTATGAGCAGAAACGATGCGCAGAATGGACTTGACTTCCATGCACTTTAATTTATAGTCTTGGACTATGATTTGCTTAAACGAATATTTCATGTTTCACTGTCTTTGATGTCTGTATGATATATTAATAAGTGACTATAGCACATTTCCAAACTGCTGCAAGTTCAATTTAAACAAACAGAAAAGTATATATGGGACTCATGAAACCAAAATTGAAACATGGCCTTTTAATCGTTTAAGTTTCATCTTCAAAGATTGGTTTCGAGTCCACTTTGATTAATCAACATGCACTAATATTAAGTATAGTAAAATTAAATTTTGCTTGATTTTAATAATTAAAACTACGGTAGGTAACTAGCTTCCAAAGACCATGATCAAAAGTGAGAAATATTTTTTCCTTTCATGTCTGAATTTATTTTATTAAAATTAACATTATTAATAAATCATACCTGGCAAAAAACATGCAGTTGAGGGAAGATTGAAGATGCAAATAATATATAAAACAGTAAAAGTTTGAATTTTTAATTAATTATATATATTTACATTACATTTTTAATTAATTATATAGATTTACAGTGTATATATATATATATATATATATATATATATATATATATATATATATATATATATATATATATATATATATATATATATATATACACTGTAAATCTCGCGGTGTTGCGGCAACACCAAAAAGGTGTTACATTACACTGATTAGGTGTAATTGTAATGTAACAAAATTACTCCAATATGATTGGCTAATGATGACGGGAGTTTTTCTTAATTCAGGGCAAAATTACTTGCATGTACCTGCATGATTGAGAAGTTTCTTGTTTTAAATAGCTATAGAAACAATGCATGCTTCTCTCTTATGATTTTATATTGAAGATGATTAAAAACTTCTATGGTGAAAACTCGAACACTAGAAAACGTGCCAATTTATGGGTTGGAGTATTTAAGAAATAGGCAACATTGAGGAACATCAGCGAAGACATCGAGCTATATGAGGTTCAAAAACTTGACAAGTTCACAATTAAGAAAAAAATTTACCCTCTGTGATTAATATTCATATTCGCGACTCGGGCAATTTGTTAAACTTTGAAAACATGCGTAAAATTAAGAGTAGATTTTTTACAAAATCGCGTATTGGGTGCTCAAATCCAATCAGATGCTAGAATGAGAAATTGATAGAATGAATAGGGTGATAACATGGCGGCCAGTGTTTATAATTATTATATGAGTAGCTGTACTAATTCACTGCTTGTTTTTACACGATAGCTGTTGGATTTTCATATAATTTTCTTACTAACGTAAATATACTATGGAAATGATGTGCACAATTGATAAACAATATAAAATTTAACAGTATAATGAAAGAACTACAAGCGATGCAATGTTACACATGGGGTTTGGAAGGTTTGACTATCACAGAAGCATATGGTAGGTGTACGTGCATTTTCTCTGATTTTTTCGGATTTTACTGCTTCCGATCACAATAAATTATAGTATACAACATTCCTTTGATATTCTATATAAGTTTTAAAAAAATGCATCTTGAAGAAAATTGGCGATGTTAGTCCGATGTAAATATTGCCTAATTTTACAAGCGATTCAAAATTTGAATTTCAATAAATAGTGAGCACATAAATCTATGTATTACCAAACTGATGTCCACCACTTTTATATTCCGGCATTTGCCCTGCAGTGGCGTGCTGCAGGCCAGGGCCGGATTAACGTTCCGCAGGGCCCGTGGCATATTATCAGCGCGGGGTCTCTTGCCCCCCCCCCCTCCCCCAACCTTCCAACGGCATTTTAGACACTGACTTCAACAAGATTAAAAAATATCCTCTTGTATATCATGCGTTGAAAAGTTTCCTGTGTATTTACAAACAAAAAGAATTATACATCAATAATTTGATCGAAATGAATTTCAACCCAGTTAACATTATTATTACTTAATACAGGGGAAAAATAGCTAAACATGATACCGTCCATATAAACTCCTGCCGTCTTCCACAAAATTCAGCGATCTTTTAGTATTTAACGGTTTACTGTTTTAAATTTTGATATTTTCTGACCCCTATGATTTTTTTGGCCTCGCTTTCCGGAGTCCCTTACCCAGAGAAGGGACAACAAAAAATTGTTTCCGGCCCTGCTTTTGGAGCATCGCTTTTTAAACTTTGGGGCCTCGTGTTTTTTTTTATTTTGGGGCTTCGCTTTTAGGGGCCTTGGACTCTTCGGGGCCCCGCGCTGTTTGGTTCCCGCGCTGAAACAGGAAAGAAAAAAACAGTTTCGGGCCCCGCTATTTGGAGCCCCGCTATTTGGGGCCTCGATTTTTAAATTTTGGGGCCTGATGTTTTCTGGAGACCTCGGGCTCTTTGGGGCCCCGCGCTGAAACACTGAAACAGGGAACAAAAAAACGTTTGGGCCCAGCTTGATGGGGCCTCGCTTTTTAAATTTTGGGGCATTCGCGTATTCTGGGGGACTTCGGTTCTTTATGGCCCCTCACTGGCGCACTGTTTGGGTCTCGCACTGAAACATGGAACAAAAAAATTCGGAAAAAAATAGAAGAGAGTAAGCGCGGGGCCCCCAAAAGCGCGGGCCAGTGGCATATGCCACTTCTGCCATATGGTTAATCCGGGGCACGCCCCCCAGCTGGCAATTATTGGGGGGGGAGCGCAGAAATGAAAACGAGGCGCCGATTCCGCCGAATTTTGAAAGTGGGTGGGAAAAAACGCATTTAAAAAAATAATATAGTTACTTCCACCAAGAAAAAATGTGTTTATAGACTTATAAACAGACTGAGCGCATAGGCGACAAAGTGATATATTAAAATACAGACTATTTTGTCTAACCAGCCAGTATTGCTACCTCACACGAAATCGTTCATATAGAAACATGATCAGTGATCACACGCAATGTCGCATTACCGGAATATTGGTCTGGTTTCGAAGCGATCACGGGAATTATGCCCTTTGTTGCTGGTATTATACCCTTATATTATGCCTTTATTATGCTTCATGAATCACGAGAGCGGCGCAAATTAGATAGTTATGATAATGTAAAGTTGTGTACGAAATTTAGGTGTTTGCCCAAGAAACATCATGACTGATTGAGTAATGTAAGTAATAAGATAATGCTGAAACGCGCGCCCTTTTGGAAGCCAGGCAAGGAAACCTTAAAGTGCATGGTGTATCACTGACATCGACTCGCACCGATATGCAGATGAACTGCTCAACTTTGCAGAATCTTCTCAAAAATTGAAGTGTTCAGTGATTTTTGATGAAGACAAAGAAGAAGAGAAAGATTCTGATTTAGACTCCGGTTCTGAATCTGAAACCGAAGACCACGAAGAAGAAACCGACAGCGAGTCAAGCGACGACAGAACTGCTGAAGAACCAAATGACAAGGATAAACCATCATTTCTAGAGGCTCTGAGAATTTTGTTGAATCTTGATTACCACCTAGTTGATGCATTTCCAACTCTTTGTAAAGTTTACGCGATCGTAGTTGCAATTCCAATCAAACCCGCGCAGGTTCGTCTATGTCTCAAGAAAAACTTGAAGCGTTGCTACTTATGACCACTGAACAGAAGATTTTTATGTCTTTGGAAAAGGAGCAGATTATTACCGCCTTGGAGGTCTGACATCAGAATTGTCGAAGGCGCTTATATGAAAATGTTAAGAAATGCTAGAAATCGACAATCGTTATTGAAACATTAAAGACATTGGAGAACATCGATCGATCGATATGGGCAATATTTGACGTTATCAACATTCGATACAACACGTGATGTAGAGTAACAAACAATCAAGTGATATACTGTATAGTATTAACTCTTTTTGTATATGTTTTGACAAAAAAAACATGACAGATTCGTATCAATAAAGTGCAAGCACACTTTTTAGAAAAACATTACAAGTTATTAGTGAGATCAGCGTTTAATATAAATCAAAATATTTTATACAAATATACTCAACGAGTGACTTTATTCCTCCATAATTAATCTAAAATAAAGATTTATAGTAAAACTGATACCGTACTAATTAATTTAAGTACTACTACAAAATTCTAACCAAATTGCAAATTTCGACACCTTATAATCTCGTTTTCTGACCATCAGATTTCTGTCAAATCTTCCCCCAAAGTCCAGTAAATGGCATTTCAGAGACTTTATATTTAAATATTTTCGGGGGGGGCATGCCCCGGACCCCCCTAGGAACACCTCGCACCTGCGGCGCTCGGCTCGTGCCTTCGGTCCTCGTTTACCAAGCGTTACATTATAGGGGCGCGTATTGGTTGATAGCTCACTGCCCCCCCCAGAAAAATAGTACCCAGCACGCCACTGTTGCCCTGGGTATATGCATGCTTACAAAAATCATAAATTGATGAAGATTGGGGTGGGCGGTCGAACGTTAGTTTTCAACATTTTAATATCAATCGGAATTACAGTATTCACAACATGTATTTACTGAATAGCCCATCGGAGTATTGCTATCTGTTCATTGAATATAAATTGTGTTATGCTGTAAGCTGTGTGTAAACATGATTCTCAGTTCATTTTATATTTCTATGGTGATTATAGATTGTTTGAACATGTTTTGTTTCTAAAATCCATAGGTTTTCATGTAAGCTAAATTGTCCTGAATTTTCGCCTCGTTGAGAAGTATCCAGGGCAATAATTCACGATAATAAAATAATAATAATTTTATAATAACGTTAACTTTAATAATAATAAAATACAAATTTCTCTCACCGATTTCTCACTGTTTCTCTATCGCTGGTTTTTCTCGCATGCTTATTAGCCACGTGACCCATCACAAAAAGTGCCAATGTTCGCCTTGGCTTCGTAAAGCTCCTTAACGAGCCCAATTCGCTGTACACACTCCCCGATGTATATATACTCTGAGAGTTTACCTGTCACAATACGAACGAACTGGGTAAGTAAGTAAATTAAACAATAATATAAATGTTTATAATAACTAATTAACCGTCTTTCGGTAAGTGTTCTGCGATCTTTAAAGTTCCTGCTCATCCTCTGCAATGTCTCATGCGTAAAGTAGTTGCCGCTGCAGCACTTCGCTTCCGTCTTGGTGTGAACTGTGCATCTGGATCTAGACGAGTTGTCATCTCTTTATCGCATTCTACCTCTAACGGGAACAAGTGTTGTATCGCGCGTTCCAGGCAATTATTACCACCAGCAGTTTTAAACTTAGCTTCCCCTATTACATCGTGTCTACCCGTTAATTGAGACTATGGCAAGTTTCCAGGTATTTCTTTGTTTGTGGTCTTCCTTTACAATCACGATCTCTCCAACTTCGGGATGTTGCATTGATTTTGGTCAGATCATTCGGTGTTGCTCACGAAGACTATGCACGCACATATTCTCTGGTACACCGATTCCACATCGCTTGTTTGCATTTTAACAGATGTTTTGCTCGCTTTCTCAGATCTTTCTCTTCGATGGTGCTTTTCCAGTTCGGGAATGTAGGTGGTTGGGTGTGGAGCATAGCATTGAGTGTGGGCACAGGTAACTGCACATCATCATCTAAGTAACACAGGGAGCGATTATTCATCGCTATTTCGATATCTAATCATCATTGCCGATTGACTTATAGAATGAACTCTTGAATAACACGATAGGCTTTGGCTCGGAATCTCTTGCAACCGTTGCAGTATGAACTGATATTCTTGACTAAAGGGCGAAGCCGAAGAACCCAGTAATGTTCACGTACGTTCGCCATAGTTATACTGACTACCCCGTGTAGAGTCGACAGGTGTGCTTCACGAACTAAAGATGACGCGAAATGATGGAAGTCTGGTATATAGATGGGATATTCCCCGATAATTCTGCCTCTAAACTCAGGGATTCCGACGTTGTTCTCCTGTAAGTTTAATCTCTTTCGGTTAGCTAACTATCATGCATCGTGCTTGACTGCGTCTTGGGCCCGTCCTATCCACCATTCTCGTTGTTGATAAACGTCGTGAATGTTGATGGGACCTCTCTCTCTCTTTTGTCGGTATTCACCTTGATCATTAATCCAATACAGAGCTACGGTTGAATCGAGCCAACAATGAACAGTTGCTGGATGAGTAGTGAGAGCTTGTTGAATGTTTGTGGCTAGGTTTACAGTCATGTTTCCCGATATGAGCTCAAGACGTGGGATGCTCAAGTTCCGCTTCGCTATCCGTGACTTCGAACGGGTGAAATCTAGATCTAACAAGAACGTCCCACAACAGGTTCTGGAGAGGGGAGGCCTGGGTGGAGGTTTGAGGGATGGTTGGAATCCGCTCTCTATCGCAGACGCGTCATACACCACTCTCAACTTAGTGGTTTCAGTTTGCTTCCTTTCTATACCTTTGTGGGGAATGTAAAATTCTTTTGCTGTTTCAGTGGTAGGTGCCAGTTCAATTACTCCCTGATTCAACTGTTGTTGTATAATGTCATTAGGGACCTTAACCTTGTACGACGGCAACGCGACGACGACAGCGAAAACAAACTTATTCAAAGAAATTATTGCGAAGAAGAGTTGTTGTGTATTATCCACTGCATGTATATATGGATTGAGTTCAGTTTGAAGAGATTAAAACAAAGGCTTTATGGATAAAAACGCTTCTGCTGAGCAAATTTGTAGTTTCACTTGTCGCATCTTGACATGTTTGCGTTGTACACAAGACGTGAAAATCTCTGATTTATCGTTGTAAAAAGCCCTAACACAACCTCTCTAACTCCCGTTGGGCTCTTAATTATTCATTTCTTTTGTATGAGATCAGGAATATCATTGTGTGAATAACAATAATAATAATAAATAATAATAATAATGGTTTAATAGCATTTCCACATTGTGGCTATTCTATGCTACAAAAGGTTACATGTTGATGACAACATTATGACAACATTAAATTACTACAATATTATAGTATATTAGAGACCTATACTTTACAAGAGATAATCAAACGACAAAAACGAAACGACACAATGGACACATTACGTAAAAATATAAACACGCTGTGTTTCATACTAAATGTTGCTAATTTTGTTCATTGCTAAGTCTCTGAAATGAGCGAAACAATTTCGGCAATACTCTCTAAAGTTATTACTGTTCCGAATGTCTTCGGGAAGATCGTTGAACACCCGAGCAGCCTCGCCTTGAAAGGTACCAGAGACACGTGGAACGACCAAGCGACGGGAAGTCGATGAACGCAGAGGTCTTGTAGGCTCATACTCGTCAAGTTTTAGGTACGAAGGCCAGTCGTTGGAATGAATGGCTTTAAAGACTAGTTTGGCTAAATGATAGTCCATACGCTCCACAACAGGAAGCCAACCAAGAGAGAGGATGTCACTCATACTGGCATATTTCCGCAATACAAAACCTGCAACAGCCAACTGCATTCGTTGTAAACGTTTTAGTAAGTAATCAGGAACTGGATCACACACAACATCGTTATAATCTAGTTTTGACAAAACTAGACTCTCTGCAAGTTGTTTTCTGATATTATATGGTGCTAAATATTGCAGCTTTCTCAGAAACGATAATATGGCGTAACACACTGAAATTTTCCTATTAACGTCATCGTTCCATTTCAAATTCTGCTGCATTACAGTGCCAAGAAGAAGCGTATTGTTCGTTTGTTTAAGTTCAACACCATTGGCGTGAAGATGGATGGAATGTTCTTCCAGATGATGAACACGAGAGAGCTGAGTTGTAGAAAAGAGCATGACTTTCGTTTTCTTGGGGTTAAGGACAAGGTTGTTGAAAGTAGACAAGGTTGAGAGATCATCAAGGTTAGACTGAATGTTATTTTCACACGAGTTTATATCAGCTGGCTTGCAATGGGAATAGAGGGAAGTGTCATCAGCATTCTGGTGAGAAGATATCGTAGGGTCAAGATTGTCGGAAAGATCGTTCACATAGAGGTTGAACAGAACAGGAACAAGAATGGAACCTTGTGGAACTCCAAAACAGACATCGGTAGTACTTGATACCGCTTCATCGATTTCTACAAACTGGCGTCGTCCAGTGAGGTAGCTTGTAACCCACTTGAGGTAAACTTTGGAGAATCCTTGCCGGTGAAGTTTCCTCAAGATGGTCGAATATGACACAGTATCAAATGCTTTGGAGAAGTCGGCAAGAACAGCTATTGTAACTTCACCTCTTTTCATAGCTCGATAAATGTCATCTCGCATTGCCAACATGACAGTCGTGGTGTTGTGACCTCTGCGGTAGGCACTAACTGATTCTTCAAGTACTCCAGTAGTTGTGTTGGTTACGAAATCAGACATTTGTCGAAGAACCAGACGTCCGAAGATCTTGGATAAGGTTGGAAGAATGGATATAGGACGGAGGTCGTTGTTTGGATGTTATCTTCTCAGCTTTTGGAATAGCACAAAGACGCGCAGTCTTCCAAGGTGATGGAAATAGCTGCTTTGATATGCAATTGTTTATGATATGTGTCAGGGGTAATCCTAGCTGCTCCGCGACCATTTTGATGTATTTAACAGGAATACCATCAGGGCCACATGAACAGCCCGAACGCAAACTTTTGATTTCAGACAAAACTTCACGATAGCTAACTTCGCGAAGACGAAGAGCGCTAACAGGATCACCCGGTAGAGTGTCGATGAAAGCCCACAAATTTTCGGTTGGCTCAGGCGTTGTTCCAGTGACACGTTCACTTCTAGATGCGAAGTGGGTATTAAGCTCGTCAGGATCAACTCGCAAGGGTTTAGGGTTAGGGTTAAGTATTCTATGTATGATTGTCCAGGCTTCCTTTGGTTTCTTGGATGAAAACGCTCGCTGGTAAAAATCACGTTTTGCAGTTTTTATCTTGCACTTAAGTTCATTTCTAGCATCACGATATCTTGACCTAGAAAGTTCGTCAATGTTATTGGTGGTTGACATAACACGGAGAACTTGACAGTCTTTCTGAAGTTGGGCAATGTCACAATTTTTCATCCAGGGTGCTGGAGGGCGTGAGATTTTAGTCCGTTGGAGAGGTGCGTGTTGGTCAAGGCAATCACGAAATAGCGAGTTGAGGGATATTAACTTGCGTATCTGGATCATCAACGGCATACACAAGGCTGAGCGGTAGTACATCAAAACTTTTGATAAACGCACCGGCATTAAAGCAACGTTCGTTCCTAATCATTTTAAATCTTGGTACGAACCGTGGGACCCGAACGTTTAGACAGATGTATGGAGCATCATGATCACTTATCAATGGAGAGGAAGAACGTCGCAGTGTGTCACTTGTTGTTGAAGGTTGAGACCATACTTTGGGTATTGATATGCATGATCTTGAGATGGGCGTTATTTTTCAGGATATTTAGATGTGCATCGTCCTGGCAGTTATCATCATCTAACAGCGCAGAATTATTCAAAGACGTTTCTAGGATGCCATGACCATAAAAGGGCAACTTTGATAGTACGCATTTGTGACATGTCCAACTTTGTGGTTGACAGGATTTTATCTTGCTTACATAAGCGATTCCGAGACAACTGGCATGGAGAAAGTCTTTGCAGACATCACAGACAAATCGTTTTTGATTTCGTTGAACAGTTTTTTCACATTTTGAACAAGTTGAGGAATATAATCGACTAGATCTCTGTTGCGTACAATTCTGACGAGTTGAAGGATCATCGGCGTCGGAGTCAGGACCTGGGTTTAATTCAATGTCACCAGCGCATAACAATAATATTGAATACGACAAGTAAGTAAGTAAGTAAGTAAGTAAAAACTTTATTTGTCTACGCTAACCCCTACAGCAAGAGCTGATTTCCAAGAGGGGCGTAGGTTTAAAAATACAAACGTTACACTCAATTAGGATAAATATATATACAAGACTAACACATTACAATACAATTATACAATTATTATTACTCTACTATGGTCAAATAAATAAAATTTCATAAACTCATTATCTAACTGGCCAGGTGCCGCACACTTCAGTTAAATTGACTAAGAGAACATTTATTTCTTAGTCTATCTGGGAGGCATTCCACAATTTTGCTCCTCTATAATTAAGACCTTTTTTAAGATATTCGGTCTTAGGTTTGGGCAGGTAGAGATTTGTGGCATAACCTCGTAAGTTATAATGTTGAGACGAAGGCGTCTTTTGAAACATATCAATTAGTTGTTTGGGCGCTAGATCGTGGGTTATTTTGTACATGAGACTTGCTACAAATTGAGTTCTGCGTTCTTTCAATGTTTTCCAGTTTAGTTCATTTAAAGCAAGTTCAGATTGACCGTGTTCGTTTTTACGACCCGTAATTACTCTAGCAGCCCTATTTTGTAATTTTTGGAGGCGATCAGAGAGTGTGATACCAATAGTATCCCAAACTTCGCAGCAGTAGTCGAAGTGGGACAATATAAGTGCGTTATAAGCACATATTAATGTATTATGGTCCACACAGGGTTTGAGTCTTCTGATCGCTCCAATTCCGGATGAAACCTTCTTAGCAATTTTGTCAATATGCTTATTCCATGACAAATATTCATCAATACATACTCCAAGTGCTTTTGTTTCTCTCACTCTTTTAATTTGTACATCGCCAACGAACACATTTGGAACA
>CACRXK020014221.1:0-13275 GCA_902702795.2 Paramuricea clavata
TTCGACGAAGTTATTAGATGCGAGGAAGGAGTATACTGCGTTTCGAAGACAAGATGTAAATACTTTTAAAGGTATGGATTCGAGTGTTATGGGGTGAAATTTGAAGGGTCATTATTGTTGCCTTTCTTGTGGATTAGTATGGTACATGCTCTTTTCCACTCAGTTGGGACAGTTCCAGATAGCCAAATATCGTGAATTAGCTCAGTAAGGTAAGTTCTCAGATAAGGACAATGCTTGAAACTTATTATAGAAAGTTGATCAAGAGGGCAAGGAGAACCAGACGATTTCATTTTGCGTATAACATTCGTAATTTGTTGATAGGTCGGGGGGTCAAGGTTAAATTGAACTGCAGGATCAGATAACTTTGGGATCCAGCTGGGAATTACAAAGAGCTTGTTAGGATTAATTTTAGCCAGAGATTTAGAGAAATAAGAAAGGCAATCAGTCATGTTAAATGATGGTAATACTGCGTCTTTTCTATTGATTATATTTTTAACATAGCCCAAAAAGCTTCGTTCCAGATATTTGTTGTGATTAAAAGACTCACTGTCATTTAAGTCATTGGCGTCGTTGCTATTGTTACGGAGCCTGTCACGCAATGTACGCGATACGTATTTAATTTCACTTAGGTCACCCATTTTGGATTTTAAATTTTGTAAAGCTTTCTTTAACTCTTTAACCGTATACTCTTTATATTTAGCTGCCATATTTTTGTCGGGTACAGTTTCAGTATGTCCATAATTATTTGCAAAGTAGTTGTATATCGCGTCATTTAAAAGCTTGATTTTTGAATTTAGATCATGCAATGTGATTGGATCATTTGGCTGCAGTGCACATTCAAAATAATCATTAGCCGTTGACCATTCAGAATCATTTTTCGGGAGATTTATGCCTTTCTTCAATTCAGGAAAACTTTCGTAATTAATAATAATAATAATAATATTAATTATAATAATAATAAATTTAATAAATTTAAAGTAATTAATAAATTTACGTGATAAATTTAATAAATTTACAGAATAAATTTATTAAATTTACTGCAGTAATAAATTTAGGTGGTGTTTTCACAAACAATAGTGTTATATGTTTTATCGCCCTGCAAACCTACAAAGAACTCATATTCCAACAACAGTCTGCATTTACAGTCTAAATCGTTCTTAGCATTTTTGACTTTAGTTTGAATAACTTTGACTCAATAAGTATCTGAAATATTATCCAGCTTCACAAAAGCTATGTTGGCTATTATAGCGAAGCTCGGAAGGAACCAATGTGTGAAATCTGAAGTCCGAGGTATGAAGTCTGAACTCTAAAGTCCGAAGTCCCTTCACGGTTTCCGTACTTATGGGGCTCCGTAAATATGATATAAAAACTGGCCACCATGTCATCATCCGATTTATTCTATCAATTTCTCATTCTAGCATCTAATTCATTTGGTTTTGAGCGCCCGATACGCGATTTTGTAAAAAATCTCCTCATAAATTCAAATATTTCCAAGTAAGCCATTATTGAATGAATAATTTTTCTTCCCCTTTTTTCCAAGAACGAACTAAACAAAACAGCTATGTTATAAGATACATTCATAACTGCATCATGCACATGGGCGTACAGGAAAGAAAAATTTAGGGGGGCGGCAAGAAATTTGCCCGACTTTTCAGGATTTTGCCCGACAAGTACCGAAAATTTTTTTTCCGGAATTTATTTTGGCGACCTCCCCCTCCCCCCCCCGTCGCCAAAAAAATTTCGGTCAGCGTACCATTTTAGGGGTCAAAAATTTTTTCCGGATATACCATAATTGTCCGGAACCTACAAAATTTTGGGAAATTTCACAAAATTTTCCGCCAAATTTACAGAATTTGTCCCATTTATTTTTTTAATTAACCAAAATTGCCCGACTGTTCAGCGAATATTGCCCGACTGCCCAAAAAATGGGGGAGGCTACCGCCCCCCCCCCCGCCCCCCCGCCCGGTACGCCCATGATCATGCACATTTAAGACCGTTTTCCATTTATTCCCAATGGTCGTGATCAGGGTTTCCACATCTTGTTTCTAAAACTTTTATAGGTATAGGGTAGGTGTTTTTTGTAAATTTATTTAATAAATGCTCATGCATATAAAGAATGATATGCTACGTCAATCACGAATATTTGCTAAATGCTATTTCGACTTTGAAACAATTAAAGAGCTATATGTTATACTTTACTAGCTAGTACAAAACAAACGACAGGGAATGGGTAAGAAAAATTGTTCCAAACTCTTTGCAAACTTCAGATGGAGAGATTAGGGTATGCAATTTCAGTGGCCATAAGCTAAGTAGAGTCGGGAAACCAGAAACCCAGGGTTTTTTGCCTAATAGACATTCGACATAGGTATATATTTTTATATATCTAGATGGCTAGGGCCATTTAATTAAAAGCATTGATATAATCTTTATTGTTTCAGTCAGTCCGATATTTGCATGAAGCTTGACTATCGACTACAGTAATGAAATAAACATGAATTATTTAAAATAATTTCAGCACACTAGTTGATCGATTATGTGTTTAATTAAGATTACCTAATTTGGATTACATGTTCCTACACTTCAATTTAGATTACATAATGTACCCAACCCTTGATTGCATTTCACAATGCCAAGATTTTAACACTGCAATTCTGAAAACTGCTCGATATTTGAAAAATGTTGATTAAAATAAAGCAAGTATATATGATAATCATCAACTTAAAGTAAAATTGATATCGTGCTATTATAAATATATGATTATATAGTCCCCTAACATTGAAGATTTATTGTGATTTCATCTAGTTTCCTTTACTATACTAATTAGCCATTGTGAATATTATGTTAAATGAATCTTTAATGTGAATGACCCGTTTTATGCTAGAGATGGTTTGTCTATAGTGTTTACACTATACGTTAAGGCCATGTCAAGCGAGGCAACTTCTGCTGCAACTTCAGATATACAGAGCCAAATGAGTGAGCCATGTTATCTAAAACGTAACTATAGAGAAATGATGAAAATGACCCACATTCTATTCTGTCAAAACTTGAAAGAAACGGGATGAAAAATGTTGGCAGAGTAAACCGTGGACCATGCTCAGAAAATTCTAGCAAGGCTCTGAGACATGCAGAAACTGGGGATAGTCTATATGGCGCGTGTCGCGAGTCAGTAGAAATGACGCGGGTCCAGCGAAAATGGTGCGGGTAACAAGTTCCGAGGCGTGAGTAAAAAGTTCCTAAGCGTGGGTAACAAGTTCCGAGATCAATTAGTCGGTATTTCGTCAAGATGAAAGCTATTTTGACTAAAAATTCTGCAATTATTCGGTCAAATATCGTCTCAATCTGTGGAACCTCTGCGAGCTTTAAACTTTAACTAACAGACATCAATCAATCAACTTAAGTAAATCACGTTTGGAGGCGTGATACTCAGCATATTTTTAAACACACGGAGAGTCGGTGGACAGTCAGGACTCAGGACAGTTGGAAATGGAATACTTGGAAGGAGTCTGTCAGTTATTTATACCAGTAATCACTATCAAAATTTAATAATTTGTGAATTGCTTGATTTTATTCACATATCCTGACATTTTTGTTGATTTAATTATATGATCAGTTTGATATCGATCAGGAAAATCGTCTGGCATTTAACAGTCCAGAGTAGAGGTCTGCATTGGATCGAACGTTTATAATCTAACAATTGTCTAATGTTTAAAATCTGATACGAAACTGTCTAATCCGAATCCGATCCGAGTTTGGACAAAGAATTCCGATCCGATCCGAAGAATCCTTTAATAAAATATGTTTTTCATATTCAAGTGGAAATATTTAACCAAATAAATATAAAAGCTAGAAATACATGTCAAGAAGCTGACAAAGTGAAGTCCAATTGAATTATCAAACAATAATATAATGCAGCAACAGCCCCGTTGTCGTCGATAATTAATTCATTTTATTTCGAATATCGAAGTCCGATCCAATCCGACTACGAAACAACTTTATCAATCCGTTCCAATCCGAAATAAATATTTTTGTTCCGAAATCGGAACGAACCCGATCGGATTCGGATTGGATTTGCGCACCTCTAGTACAGAGTAAATTTGTAATTTCTAATGCACCAGTCAGTGGATTGCCGCATGGGGGGGGGGTATCCCCTGGGACAGAGATTTGACAATAACATGCATCCTGAGGGTCAGGAATTTGAAAATTTTAGCCTCGCATCTTGGGGCTGGGGCACATTGACGGAGTTTGACGTACTTTGACTTCGTTAGGTCGCCCCATATTGGGTGAAATTGACAGAAATTTTTAGCAAAATGTCAAATCCTGTCGGTAAGCCCGATAACCCCCCCCCCCCTCCCCAGGGGGAAACCACTGACTGGTGCATAAAGTGGGGCGAACTACATGCTAATATCTAATAAATTGAGTGTGAAAGTGCCTATCTGACAATTTTTGGACAATGATCAGGTTTTAAGATGCATTCAGGAATATGTCAAACTGATCATATAATTAAATCAATAAAAATGTCATGATAAAAATAAAATGATATACCGACAGTGACAGTGACAACTGTCCACTCTCTTTGTGTTTAAAAAGATATCGCCTCCAAACGTGATTTACTTAAGTTAATTGATGTCTGTTAGTTTAATTTAAAGCTCGCGTGTTTCCACAGAATAAGACGATATTTGACCGAATATATAATTGCAGAACTTTAGTCAAAATAGCCGCCATCTTGAATATAAGTACCGGGCAATTGATCTTATTACCCGCGCCTTGGAACTTTTTACTCGCTTCTCGGAACTTGTTACCCACGCTATTTTCGTTGGACTCGCGCCATTTTCGCTGGACCCGTGCCATTTCTATTGACTCGCGACCCGCGCCATATAGACTATCCCCAAAAATGCATTGCAAGTTGCAGTAAATATTGCATCGTGCAACATATCACCGAATGATCCGTCTGACAGATGATGCGTTCTAACGATTGATCCATCTCTAGTGTAAATCGGACCACTCAGTTCTTTTAACGAACCAATATGTATGCCATGGCTCTGGCATTCTTGTTTCCGTTGTCTGCACCACACTGGGCAAGATTACCGGCGGCGTTTGCAGATGTATGCGAAGATCTACACCAGCTCCTGGGATAATTCAGACCACCTCCAGCTCCCAGGCCTACGAAAGAGTCGGCTGTAACACAATCATTTTCGTTGTTTGCAATAATGCCCAACCGAACTTTTACAAATACTCCATAATTTGGGATCTTGATATTACCTCGCACGTTGAATCCTTGTCTCGTGCAATTCTCCTGTAAGGATGATCCATTGATTAAACCTTTCCACTGCTCGCGACTAACGTCAGTGTGTCGATAGTTTCCGTCTGCGATCAAATCATACAATGATGATGCCGGATACCGGAAAGAGAATGCTCTAAAATTACCACCATATTTCATACCAACACAAATTTCTTCAAATGAGGTTGCCGAGTAAGTCGATCCTTTATATTGCCCGTTGTCTAAACCGCCGTTTCGCCCATAGTCAGTGTCATTGTAAGTTGTTTTGTTCGTCCAATAGGAGGAACTGTATTTGAAAGTATTCTATAAAAACAAATACGTTAAGAAACTAGAAGACACTCTGAGCCTGCATACCTCCGCAATCGGGTTAATTAATTAATACGTATAAGTTATATCGTGCATTGATTATACAATAGGCTAATTGCACATTCGGTTTATTTTACCGGGAAAAGCAAGACACACACACAAACAAACAAAATCTGACGAAAACGTGGAATTTAATTTGTTTACAGGAAACTTGCACGCATCGCTGTATACAAGTATATTTGCGTCCTGATTCGCAGATACATTATAATCATTAATCTTAAAAAATATATTAATGCCCAACAATACGTAAAATAGCCATAGCAAAAATATATTTCAAAATTTTTACTAAAAAGCAAACGTTTCGTCTTCGTATAAGACATCTTTAAGCAATGAGATCCAAAGCAGACATAATCATTCAATCTGCACACACGCTTACCAAGCTTCCATCAATCTTCATCACCATTGTCCAACCGCCGCCATAGCATCCTGAGACTTTAGTCATTTGACAGTACACGTCAATAGATTTATTTTTTCCAACACTGATTTGGTAAACACCATTTCCCTTGTTGCTGTGAGATAAACAAAATATTTTCTAACTTAATTTTCTGTTTACAATTTACGCAATTTGGAAAATGATTTGAACAAGTATTAGCACTAATATCGATGAAGATCAGGGCTTACGGATCGAAAGCTATAAAAAATTTATCTGGTGTTTCCACAAACAAATTATATGATTTAATCTATATATCTCTACCAAAACCAAAAACGTAGTTTTCTCAAGCGAAGTTTTAAATCAGTGGGTTGATGTTGTGGAACAATTTTCCATCTGTGGTGAAAAATGGAACCTCACTTTTCAATGCTTTGCCGATCTGCCGTTTACTGAAACCATATATAGATTTGAATATACTATAATTTATGTGATTTAGAAGAGACTGGCAAATGGGTACGTGTACATATTTTACGTATACGAACTTTCTCTTCTTCAATTTCCTTTGTAAGTGTTTAATAAATAACCTAATTAGTGTATATATAGTAATTGTCGATGTGGTAGTTATACAGAATTAATAGCACAATTACGCCCCTTCTGTAAACCAGCTTAGTTTTTATTTTAAAAAAGTTGAGAGAGGCTAGCGTGAGGAAATAAACGCCATCAGAAGCGCCGGAATATCGATAATTGCGAGGGCAGATATTCATATATTTGTGTTCACAGACTGTAAAAACAATCGATTTCAAAAGGGACTAATTGGGCAGAACACGAATATATGAATATCTGCCACCCCCCAATTATGGATATTCCGGCGCCTCTGAACGCCATGTGTGAGTATGTGTGTGTGTATGTGTGTGTATGTGTATGTGAATATGTGTGTGTGTGTATGTGTATGTGTGTGTGTGTATGTGTTGTGTGTATATGGGTATATATGTGTGTATTTTACTTGCGAAAGATGAACCGGGCGGAAATCGTAATCTGCAGAAAATACGTAAAAGATCCATAACAAAAATATAGTTTAAAATATTTCTTAGATAGCTAACGTTTCGTCTTTAACTTAAGACATCTTCAGAGCACTGAGCGGGAAAAGTTGAGAAGTCTTCTCATCAACAAACTCAAACTCTCTCTCAACTTACAAGGCAGTTTGGTCCCTCTACTTCTACTCTGGTCCAGTCCTCTTTCTACTTTTGTTTTATAATATCTTGTAAATAGTTGTAATTTATTCATATTCCTATGTCTTCCGCTTTGCATGCCATTGCTCTGAAGATGTCTTAAGTTAAAGACAAAACGTTAGCTTTTTAATAGATATTTTACACTATATTTTTTGTTAACGTTATGGGTCTTTTACGTATTTTCTGCTTGACATTGACATTTATATTAAGATTATGTGTTTTACCTTGGGCTCGTCAATATTTGTTTGCATGATGTCAGCACTTCTGAAAAGAAAAAGTGCGGCATTAGCAAATTAACTAATAGAGAATATATAATAAAACACCGAAAGGGTGAGGGTAAAGCATCTAAATAATAATTGCATGTCATTATTATACATTCAAATGTTATTCTCGGTTCGTGATTGGTTTTAAAACCCCGGATAATTATCAATATTGTTATATTCGCTGCTGACGTGCAAGCGAGGAAATTAAAATTGTTATAGTCGCTGTAGAGCCCAAGCCCCAGCGGTCGGAAGCTTGTTAAAAAGCCCCTTTGAAAAATAAGCAGATCGACTTCTTAACCCATTAACGCCTGCTAGTGTCCTCTTATAGACAGAATGTAATAACTTCATCGCCAAACTAAATTAATGCGAGGGGGCTAAGCCCTTCTAATTCACGACCAGAAATTGCTCAGTAAAGTGGCCATGTCGCTGAGTATTTAGTGTATGGCATCAGTCTGCGCCCTTTTTCGTCTGCTTTACTTTGGCTTATTTATGACAAAATAAGGTTTACATTGCACGTATTATGTTTTTGGACCACATCTTGAAAAAATTCAGTAGTTCGTCTCATCACAGTCTCATTAATATTCAGTCAGTATGTATACTGTACGCATGCTCAGTTAAGATAAGTTGACTCAACTTTATAAGTGTGGTCAATATAACACCGCGGAAAAACGTCTGCGCATGCACCAAATTATGAAAATATGGCGGAGAATTTGAATATCAATTTCTAAAACAAAAACATGCTTATAAATTGGTCAAAAATTAGTAAAACAAACGAGAAAATATAGCAAATGGGTAGACTAGACATTAATTGAAAGCGTCCTGGCATTTAAAGTATGGAATGAAATATAATTCATGTAAAAAAATTGTTGATTTTAACGGACACGACTTCGAAAATTTTTGCAGAATTATTCAAAACAAAAATTCAAACTAAAAAGTTAAGAAAACTCTCGAAAAGTTAAGCTTCTTAACCCACTCAAATTGTGGAATAAATCCTAAAGTTTAATTATTGTGAACACGAAAATTTTTTATATTTGGCGACACAGTTTTTTTTAAAGAAATGTATCTCAAACGAAAATTCGGAAATTGTCGTTGCTTAGTTGATAAACAAAATGTTTCAGACGATAAATTTGTCAACAATCATCTTTAGTTCATGTTCTTGTACAATACAATTTCTTGAACCTTCTGGCTGTATTTATTCCTAGATTTTAGAATGACTTGTTTATTTTTGCGCTCGAAATCTGGCTGTAAAGACGCACAAGGAAGTCACTCCATTTTACCGCCATTTTGAGCGTTCGGAAACGTTCGGAACAGCTTCTCATCAAGTTCGCAATACTATTACAGGTAAGGTGGACGCATGCGCAGACGTTTTTCCGTGGTGTTGGTCAATATAGCCTAGTTTCCATTTGGCCGTTAATTGTCGCTGGCACGACAAGTGGCTGATGTAATAGAATGTCAACAGAACTTTATAAAACTCTGCAATCATTAAGACTGATTTGCATATAACACACAAAACGACTATTATTATATTAGACTATTTCACATCTACCGCTTGTCGTGCCAGCGACAACTAACGACCAAATGGAAACTAGGCTTATATGTGGCTGTAACTTTCGATCGTTTCAGCAAGGAGCTGAGACCCTTTGCATATTTTATGCGTTTAGCCCCCATGAGCTGTGATAGCTCATCTACAATCTCGTGCAAAAAAATGAGACTTTTGATACTTCATAAACTTAAGCTAAATCTAGATCACGTTGTCTCACTTGCCTGTTGTGTTTGCTCGGCTCGTTACATTCGGTGGCAGCGGAAAATATTGCAATGTCTGCAGTGTTCCTGTCAAAGTTTGATGATTGCGATTTTGATGCTTGGTTACGCGAATTTGATGCTTGTTGTGCTGCAAATGGTTGGAAAGTAACCGAGGCTAACGACGGAAAAATCGTAAAACTGCCAGCAGCCTTCTTGCGTGGTCGAGCAGCCACTAACTTCTGGTAGTGGTTAATGGTTTATTGACACATTTAGTAGCAGTTACGCTAATTTGCAAAGTGTTTGCAATATAAGGATATAAATAGGGTATATAATCTATTTATTTATAATGTACTAGAAATACGTGCATGCAGTAACCCCTCGCCAATATTGCCATACATTAAACATGAAGTATTCAGAAATGACCAGCACTGAACACAGGCTCGCGCTCAAGTGTTGCCATGACAACACGATATTCTTAAATTTTTATTTTCGTATATTTTGTACAAAACTGCAAAATAGTTGAAAGATTCGTACTTTTAACTATACAACAATAAATTTCCGAAATACATACTGTAGGTATATTATTTTGCATTTTGTGAGCTTTGATTTAATGTAAAATTTAACTTGAAACGCTTCGTAAAATGTTTTGAAATGTTCATTCAAGTAAACCTACATTTTGCCGATAAACTGTTTTTACTTAACAAAACATGATAAGTTTAATACAAATAAAATAAAATTGTTAGGTAATTTCAATTCAGTCTTCAAATCAATTAATTTGTTCGCCTTTACATTTTAAGATTTTTTCTCAAATTAAACGGTAATTTATGAAACTTAGAGCTTCTATAGTTCATGTTTTTTATTGCGTAAAATGTTAAAGCAACAAAATTCGTAAACATTTTAAAAATATTCAAAGCAAACTTGCCGTATATTTCACGATTTCCCGTAGTAAACCAATTCTTCTCATTTCTTCGAACAAAATTGCTTCAAGCTTGTTGTATATGAAACGATTTTCGAAATATATGTCTTTTAAAATTGAAATCTTGCTTGCCATATTTTGGAGATAAGTGAGGATGACCACCCACTCAAGATCGTCCTTCGTTGGTCAGCGCCCGCGATGATTGATGGACTTTAGACTTCGCTAATGCTTTCGTTTCCCCGGGTGTAAATAGCCGGGGGGAAATTAGTACCCTCGCACGGCGCTTCGCGCCGTCAGCTCGGGAATAAAATGTATATAATGTGTATAGAATGTGTAGAATGTACAATATATATATTGTCGTAAAACGTGACAACAGACTTCTGCCTTTACGTGTTCTCAATGCGTCTAAGAGCCCGATTAAACTGGCTGCTGGTGAGCATTTAGCAGATTTTTGTCCTTTGATAGAATCGTGTCTGTCTCAACCCAACATTTGTGGGGCGGGTGTGAATAGTAGGACATCATAGCTTATTTCAGATAAAAATAGAGCCTATAATTGACCCGCCATTTCAAGTTGAAGATAGGTGCTAGTTAAAGGAATTTGCCAATTTGTGTCTTCGGATGTTTTTGACGAAAGTTGCATGCATATTAATATTGTATAATCTTTTGTATTTGTATAGTTTTCTCCGGGACCTTCGGAAAAAAGGTGTGGATATATAAAAGACAGGCGCGGACCAGATGCGGAATGGCGGACGCGGACTAGCGGATGGGGACTGGCCTGCGCGCGTTTCAACCGCGTATATAGCCTGCATGGCAGGCGGTACTTAGGAAATACCGCCTGCCGCAAAACTATGTGTAAATGAACTACCGCCTCTGAAGCATCAAAGCTATTTATAGATGCATTAATTAAATTAAGTAAATATTCAAAATTAGCCACTCCCAAGTTGCTCCCAAGTCCCAACTGCCCAACATAAAATAAATTCCTTGATTCTCATCACCGCCCGACTGAATTTTAAAATGTTTTATATTTCGTTATACAATATAAATGTACCGCCCGAAAAAATAATTCAAGACAGTTAATTTTTTTATATTTTATATAGGGTTTTTATTGCCATTTTAAACTTCCAATTTGAAACAAACAGAATTTTGAATGGAATTTCATTGTATTTTAAAGAAACTCAGTCATTCTGTCATTGTTCGTGGAGATACGAACTATTGATATATAAATTATATAAATATAAAATATAAAAAATAAATCTCCCACTGTCTTCGACATTTCAAAGTGTAGACTGTGTCTAGTGATGAGAATCAAGGAATTTATTTTATGTGTTAATATCTTTAATCTTTAATCTTTAATAAAATTTCTTTTAACACGGTAGCCTATTCAGTATAATATATACAGTCTGTTTTTCAAAGGGCCGTGCTATATAGTATTAAACACACATTAACTATGGATATTTACATTTAATTACAGCACATAATTATTACACACTCCATTAATTTCGGAAATGCATTATACATTATTCATGTGCAAGCTTAAGGGCTAAACGCCTTTTGAAATTGGGTAAAGATAAATCCTGAATGTTATTAGTTACTTCATCCGATAATTCGTTCCACCCTTGTGCTGCTCTATAAGAGAAACTTCTTTTAAGAAAGTTGGTTCTTGGTTTAGGCAAAGATAGTTTAACATTATTGCTTCTTAGAGAATAATTACTATTTTCGCATCTCGTGAAGAAATTCTGCACATAATCAGGTAGTCTGTTAGTTAAAGCTTTAAACGTCATAATGATTTCTCTTTTCTTTAAAATGTCTTCAATTGGCATCCAATTGAGACTTTCTAGTATTTGAGTGGAACGAACATCGTATGATTGTCCTGTGATAACCCGAGCTGCTCTTCTTTGTAACTTAGAAAGTTTGTTAAGAATGGTATTAGATCCATCATTTCATATTGTTGAGCAATATGTCAGGTGAGGAGATACTAGAGCATTATACATTTTGATTAAAATGTGTAAAGGAACAAAGGACTTGGCTCTTCTTAGTAATGCGATATTTTTTGAGATTTTTTTACATTGTGCGTCAATGTGTATACCCCACTTTAATTGATCGTCGATGATAAAACCAAGAGATTTTTTATTGGTGACCCGTTTAATATTATTATCTCGTATGGCTAATGAAATCTCTGGGTTGTCTTCAAATTTAGTAAGATGATGTCTAGAGCCAATTATCATAAATTCCGTTTTGCTATCGTTTAGCGTGAGCTTGTTACATCTAAGCCAACTATGAACATTCTCAAGATCTATTTTAAGTTTAGTCTCGATTTCATTGGCATCTAAGCCGGCACACGAAAGATTTGTGTCATCAGCAAACAAGTTAGCCTTGGTTGATTCTAGACACTTAGGTAGATCGTTAATATACAAGAGGAATAGGATGGGGCCAAGGTTAGAACCTTGTGGTTCCAAGGCCGTTTACCAAGCCCGTTTAGCTGCCTTAAAACGGTGGTTTAATAAGCTCAAAATACAAAGCATGCAAGTCTATACCAAAGATTCATCATCAGTCAACAACCAAACTGAAAGTTTTGAACCTTGTAAAACGTTAACGATAGTTTTTATTTGTTTACAACTATACATATTCAACGGGTATATAAGAGTTCAACTGTTATTTGATAATTACTGCATCAACCGCCCCTAGTTTATACTTTGGAGGTTCGTATATCTATCAAGTATCTCTGGTTCAGAACATGATAGGCCTATATGAAATTCCCACCGTTCGATTCAGTGAAAAAATATCTCCTAATTTCTATCGATAGTTTTAGTAAAATGTCAACATTATTGTGATTCATGGCCTTTGAAAGTCAAGCGAGATCGTATATTATCAAATTAATACGCATGTAATTGTCTGAGCGAAAATATAGATTAGCCAATACCTTTCGCCGATCATAACTTCGCTGCCTTCGGACGTATCTTCTTTGTTAAATATTCTTGTTCGAATCGCTATCAAAAAAACTACTTAGAGTGTTATTTTTCAGCTTGTATCTTTAAATTTGCTTCTTTTATTATGGTATTCCATTTCAGGTCTGACTTGACGTGAACTAAGGGAGTGGTCATTATTTATGG
>CACRXK020014222.1:0-13274 GCA_902702795.2 Paramuricea clavata
CATTGGGTCTAGAGGTGTAATTGCTTCACAATTGAAAGATAACAAGCTATGGTGGGTGGGGCCAGATTGGCTAACTAAGTCAAAAGAGGAGTGGCCAAAATTTGAGGCTACTGATAAGACAAAGACAGTTTTGGAAGAGGAACGAAAGTCTGTAGTTATGGTTGTAAAGGTGACAGAGCCAGCTAGTATAAGTAGAGTGATTGACTTGAATGATTATGGGACAGCAGAACAACTTTTTGGGGTAACAGCTTGGGTACTCAGGTTTGGGTTTAATGTACGAGCAAAAGCAAGGGGCATTGATAGGCGAAGTGGAGAGTTGACAGTGAATGAGTTAGTTGAGCCAGAGAATATATGGATTAAAGAGGCTCAGGCAGGGTTGAAAGTAGATAGAAAGTACACCCAACTGAGTAATAGTTTAGGTTTGATGGAAGAGGAAGGCATTCTGAGATGTAAAGGTAGATTACATAATTCTGAGTTAGAGTTCAATACCAAACACCCAATCATTATACCCAAGGACCACAGACCGACTGAATTGATTGTCCAGAAATGTCACAGTGAAGTAGTGCATCATTGTGGTGTACGGGCAACCTTAGGAAGATTAAGGACAAAATATTGGGTTGTGAAAGGAAGACAAATGGTGAAGCGGATTTTAGGTAGATGCGTCACCTGTAAAAGATTAGAGGGAAAAGCACATAGTGTAGCACAGACGGCAGATTTGCCGCGATTTCGAGTTAGGGAAGCTGCACCCTTTTCTAATGTGGGAATAGATTTTGCAGGTCCATTGTTTGTAAAGTGTTGTGCAAAATGTCCAAGTAAGGTTTATATAGCATTGTTTTCTTGTTGTGTGACTGGAGCTATACATTTGGAGCTATTTATCTGCAGAGACATTTTTGTGTTGTCTACAGAGATTTGCTGCTAGGAGAGGAATGCCAAGCCTTATAGTATCTGACAATGCCAAAATGTTTAAGGCAGCAGAAAGGGCAGTTAAACAGTTGTTTAACCAACCTAAGGTTAAGGCGGAATTGCAAACCAAACGAGTAACATGGAGGTTTAATTTAGAAAGAGCGCCTTGGTGGGGAGGATTTTTTGAGAGAATGGTTCGGAGTGTTAAACGGTGTCTTAGAAAGGTTCTAGGTAATGCTAAATTGACAGTAGATGAACTTACCACAGTGCTTGTAGAGATAGAGGGTACATTAAATGCTAGACCATTAGCAGATGAGTATGAAGAGTGTGAAGGAGAGGTTTTGACACCGTCACACCTAATTTATGGTAGAGCTATTAGCTTCATACCACAGAGGGAAGTAGTTAGAGAGGAACGTAGCTGTGGAGAAAGATTTAAGTATATTATGTTGAAATTACAACATTTCTGGAAGAGGTGGCAAAGTGAGTACCTGACAGGGTTGAGATAATTTCATAAATGTAAGAGTCAAAATGCAAGAAAGAGTGTGCAGAAGGTGTAGAAAACTTCATGTTATTATTGGATAATTGGTTTTGGGGTCACGAGGGTTGACAGCCTGTGCGCGGGCTAGCACATGTGTTGTTCGGCGGTGAGTAACAATTCGATGTGAGCGCTTAAGTTTGGTTAATAAATATATAAACGGTAGTAAGGGCAAGGGTAGCTAGATACCCAGCCAGGGTAACTCTAATGTGACTCAGAGGTAAAAAATATCCAGCCAGGGTATAGGTATAGTGAGATATCATATCCAGCTGGGGTACCTAATCCTGTAAAAATATACAGCCGGAATATCTAGTGAGAATCATACCCAGCCTGTGAGCCGGGATAACTAATAGTCTATAGTGAGGTAAAAGTATCCAGCTGGAGTAGCTGGTGAGATATCATTAGTTAGTGATAATGAAATATAATTGTATTTAATAGATGCTTTGGAAATCGACAATCATTAGCAGGAAGACAAAGGGAAAGATTAACAATGTGTTTTGAGAGTAAACAAGATGCAGCTGAATGCACAAGGGAGCAGAAACAACAAGGGAAGCAGAAAAGTCCTGTTGGCAAGTTCGCTAACATGGAATGGGATAAGCAAGGGATGAAAGATGAAGTTAATAGTTATGGAGATGACACTTTGGTCAACTGGTCTGAGTTAGCAAGACGATTCCAAATCAAAAACAAAACTGGAGAGTTAGCTCAAAACGGTGGTCAAATTGCTATGGAGTGGCTGAAGTCGGAAGGAGTTAATGTGGAAAGATTTAAGAAAAGAAGAACAGAATGGAATGAGGGCAATATAAGAAAAAAATTAAGAAGAGGTGCAGGTGGTGAAATCACTGTTCCATGTCCTGAAACCAATGGAAAAGTGCTGAAGAAATTGCAAGAAAAAGTTTTGTCAGACGAAATAAATGTTGGGGAGCTAATAGTGCCAAGAAAGGTAATTAAATCGCAATAATTATATAAAATTATCAGGTTTTAGACATTTTAAATAACTGGAAATTATTTCAAAAAATATTAATATACCACTGAAATATCAAATATACTGTACCAGTAGATTTATTTACAGTAGTAATAATTAATATAAGGAAATTATAGTTTAGAGATTGCAATAGTTTTTGTGATTCTTATTCCTAAATACTGGTATTGAAGTAGAAAAGCTAGACGTACACTGTAAATGTTAATAAAATAGTAAAGGTTCACAGTAGATTTAAACTGTTTACATTTTACCAGTGAGCTAGTTTTAATTAAAATCAAATAATCTTAGTTTCATTCTTGTTTAGTATGAGAAGCTAGTGCTGAAAGAGGATGGATCAATCGAGAAGTCTTCCTTTTTTGTGGAGGGACGCAAATGCCCACTGGTTGAGATCAGGAGAAGAAAGCTACACGAGTTGGAGAAATATATGCGAATTAATGATGAAAAAGATGTGGATAGCATGAGTGTGACAGAAGTTGAGAACAGGTTGACAATGCTGAATGAGAGAAAAGAGGGTGAGGATGAAACAGAGATGAGAGAGCGGCTAAAGGTAATGGAAAGAACACGGCATCTACTAGTATGGCATGACCTATCTACAGTAGCGAACCATTCTCACCTTGTCTTTATGGCAACCTGCTTATATGACCAAGCCACATTCTACACCAACAGTGAATATGAAGCCATCCATCACTGGGAAAAAAGTAAATATCCAGTCATTAGTTGAAGCACCAAGTCTGTACATTGTAGCAAGGTACTCATCCTGTGATGAAGATCAATTATGTTACATTGAAACCAGACTTGACTGTTTAGAGGAACTCTCAGACCACACCACTACAACCACTGGTGTACCTGTTGCAGACAAGATGAGGTTTTTCCACGGTGACGGTCCTTCTCGTCAATATGAAGCTGGTCAACAGAAAGGTGGGAATTTCTACTGTGCCGTGTGTGGTGCCAATGCTCATCAGGTGCATGAACTTGATTATGTGTTTCGTTGCCCACATGTATCACTGGAGGATCGACAACAGTTGGTGTTTAAAGGTCGACATGGTAAAGCAAATTCTTTGGCAAAGTCAAATAAACCTTTCCATGGATTAACAAAACCCAACTTGATCAGGGAGTTGAATGCCAGATCAATCTATGAAGGAGAAAAAAAGAAAGAATTAGAGGATCTCTTGAAGGATGAGCTGCATGGAGTTCAAAGAGTACCAGCCCTACTTTTCACCAGTCCCAACAAAACCTTAGAGTCAATTAACTGTGCTGGTTATGAGATTCTAGGTTTTGAACCCCTCCACGACATTGGGAAGCATATCGAAAATCTATTTTGTGAGCTACCAGACCATCTGCCAACCAATGAAGCTTCTAAGTTGAAGGCTATTCTTGAATTGTGCATTGGGGGGAAAGACACAAAGCGAACCATTGATTACCGCTGTGCTTTGATTGTTGTTTCAAATCAGCTTAGAGGCTCCGTTAATCCAAAGGTTCAGTTGTTGCTTGACACCCTTGTTGAAATTCAAGAAGTAGCCTACAACTCAGAAGAGCACAGAACACCACGATCAGTTCTGAGATTTCATAACCTTACCTGGCGTCACGCAATGTTGTGCAGGTCAGTTATCGGGTTTTCCCCGAAGCAAATGTCAACAAGAAAGTTTTACGGTAAATACTTCCACAACATTTCAGCACATGCACCAATCCAGAACAGATTGATAAGCGGCCGATCTGCAAACACCGAAGAACAGGAACGAGTATTCAATAGCATCAACAACATAACCCGAATGACATCTTCTAACCATCCCAAGCACATCATTGGCAACATGCCATCAACCTCTGACACACAAGAAGCTCATGTTTTCAAACTTGCATCTTCTCTTCCAAATTTTGGAAACACTGTTATTCCTAAACAGATGCTAGTAAGTAATTTCAGACCTTGGCAAGCTCATCTTGAAAGGATCTGTGATTTCTTATTAGCAGGTGGAGGAATTTGGTGGAGAACATGCAACAATGGTGACATTGAGTTTTTTTATGTGAAGGGAAATCCTGAAGCAGTTCCTCAAGGACCGACCTTGCACCATTTCCGCTCCAGCAACTTTAAAAAAGAGGAAGCTTACTTAAAGCACTGTTGGCAAACATGCTTGAAGAAAAAAATAGAACTGCCAGTAAAAGTACTTCAGATTGAAAATGCCGAAGGTAACATGGTATTTATAGATACAAACCAGGAGAGGGAAGCCATTGTTGGTCAAGGTTGAACGCCAGAAAGTGAAGATATTGGTGTTGTTGATGAGAGTGTGGTTGGATGTGATGCTGAGTTAGGTTGTGATGCTGAGTTAGGTTGTGATGCTGTGGTTGCAGGTGGTGATGATGTGGTTGGTTGTGATGATATTGTACAAACAGGTGAGCTAGAAGTGGATGTTGAATATAATGTAAGGTTAGTTGAGATTTCTGAAGATAATGTTGTTTGTTTTGAGAATGATCATCAGGGTGAAGCTAATGAAACTGGTTCAAATTCTGAAGCAAACACTATGAAACCAAAAAATAGGGATAAAGGTACTTGTACCAATATTTATATTATAGTACTGTAATTATTGTTCTATTATCCACAAATAGCCTTAAGTTAAATAGTTATTTCAATTCAATAATCGGGTGTGAATATTTCTTTGCCTACTTTAATTAAACACATTTGGTCTTGTTTATTTCTAGGAAACGATATGAAACAGACAGCATGAACAAAACAAGGACAAAAATTAGGATATATTTTGGGACTGACCGAGGATGTGTTGCAGTTTGATAAGGCAAGAAAAGAATTACGGGCTTCACCCCAAAACACGGAACTCATAAACAAATACTTACACGTCTTACCAGTCATGGAAACCAAGTTACTGCACGAACAGACCAACATCAAACAACAGCTAAAGAACATCAAGCGGCAACACGTTCATAAGAATGGTACACTACTGACAACGAAAACCTTGTTAAAAGACCCAACTTCGAAACTGCTGATGGACAAATTGAAATACTGTAAAGCCATGACGGATCAGTGGAAAGTAGAAAGAAAATGAAGAAAATTAAACAGATTAAAGATGATAAAACGGCTCTTTTAAGAGCCACCAAATATTTGAAAGAATATAAGCAATTAATTCGATATAAAATTTCGGTCTTGCCTTTTAGCCCCTTTCCCCTTAATATACAGTCGTTAAATTGAAATTATTAACATACGTATTTATAGATTACTTACCGCGAAAAGTGCGAAACCACAAATATAGCGTGTTTTCAGGGAGCAGCAGAGGACGAGGTCCGTTGTACAGTATTCTGTATTTGATGCATGAAATTGCTGTTCCATCAATACTTATAAACAGGCCGTTTTTACCACGCAACTGTTTATTCTCATATTCCATAAGTTAGAAAAAGATGAATGTTGTTTAAGCCTTGTAAATAGACTTTCAAGATGGTCCAAAGGCTACATCAGTAAGAGGCAGTTTACAAGAACGATTTAAACTTTTAAAGTACATAATTAAGCATTACAAACGTTTCGTTCCTAAGCGACCACAGACCACACAGGTTCCCCAATCTGAGTATTCAAACTCATTTAATATGATCATTATTTATACATTTACATAACTTTAATACAAAATAAAGCTATAGTTTACCAGAGGTTTAATACGATATAAACTCGTATAATTCTGTATCAGTTAATTTTTTCAAATAAGTCCAAGGTGCGACTTTAAACTTTAATACGATTCACTTAAAATGTGAACTTCTGATTGTCGTTACCAGTCTGTTGACAAAACGCATTGTTTGCGTAATATAATATGTTGGCGTTTGTTGGCGCAATTTCGCGCAGTTGGCGCTAAAATCAATTTTGCTTCGGGAACCGTGATCACAATTTCTTATTGAATTTCTATAATATAGTATATTCCCATTCATTTTCTTTGTTGTTCACATCGCTAAAATCATAATGGAGAAAGCTAACAACGAAATAAGTCAGTTCCAAAAGAAGAGGAGAATGCGAAATTGCCGCAAGAAACGGAGGAGACAAGAGCGAGCGTTAGCCAACCGCATGGTTAATGAAGAGGTTTTAGCGCAGAAAGTAAATGCAGCCGTGAAGGAGCAGAAAGCACTCGCTGAGAAATATTTACCAAGTGGAAAAACATTTCTAAAGAAGCAAACGAACTTCGACGTAAAATACCGGCACAAAGTCGCAAGAGAAAGGTATGATTTTGCTTCAAGAATAGTTGGAATGTGATATATTTTGGATACAGTAATATATTTATTATAGACCTAGCCCTAAGCCCAGGACACCCCCACTCTAATACTGCACCCCCTGTATACTTCACATACAGGTATACTGCTGTAAATAGATTTATTAAATATCATTGAAGTTCATGCTAGTTAAATCAATAAGTTCTCTTCTCTATTGTACAATTAAGCATCCTCTCCAATAAATTCCCACTCAAATGTGCCAAGGGAGGGGGGGGGGGATGGTTATTACATGATTTGTGGTGCTGTGTAACCCATCAAATCATGTGGCGACACCTAGACTACAGTACATAAAGTAAAGGTAAAGCTAAAAATATTTTACAACATTTATTATTGAAAATATCAAGTGTCGGATATTAAATATTGACTGAGACCAGTGATTCTGAAAGGAAACAGTATGTTTTGCTGACTGAGGCATACAGTGTTTGACAAAACATGCTGTTTCCTGCCAAACAACAACAACAACATCAGTCAATAATATTTCATTATACTTGCCAAGTGTAAAAATTGTCCAAATCATTGAAACAAACTATATACATGCCCTCATGGTTTTTGCCAGGATTAGCAACATTCATGCAATTTTGGCAAAATGTCAAACATCACTAGTACTGTTATACCTTAATACACCCTTCCGGAATGTGCAGAACATCATTGGCTATAGAGTATAGAATCTCGTTTTCAGGTATATGATGTAAAACCTAGCATCTCAACCATGAAAACATGGCTCTGTAGCCAAGACGATGTACTTTCTGGAAGCATGTATTGTACTCACCACCACATAATAACTTATACCAATAAATATTGAGAGGGATTAAAAGTACAATACCAGATTTACTATTTGTTGGCTACATTATTTTTTACATAGAAATTTAATTATATTACTAATGTTATAGGTTTCAATGGATACTGCTGCAACTGGTAATGCCTCACTAACCAAAATGAGTACTGCTTCAGTAAAACAAATTAGGCCATGTGAGTTGTTGCCATTGGAAGTAAATAACTCGGCCACTATTCCTGTTGCCTCTGGAACCTATGGGGATTGTTTTCTTAAAACGTTTAAGAGATTTGGGATTACTGTTGTTGAGAAGAAGCTGCCAACATCTGATTTAAAAGCAGTTATGAATGAGGCACAATGTATGAATACACTAACTCATGCATCTATTCCATATTTATTAGGGGTCCAAATTGAAGAAAAACCTTTCTCTTTAGTTATGCAGTTTGTTGGTGATGAGAATTTGGAATCAGTAACAATTCATAAGTTGTTGCACCAAACCATACCAAAACATTTGTTACTTTCTGCAAATGAGTGGATCTCAGTTTTACTTGACATTGCAGAAGCTCTTTTTCATGCTCACATCAAGGGTTTTTTGCACTGTGATGTCAAGTCAAACAATGTTCTTGTTACAGGAAAGAAAGGTTTTCTGATAGACTTTGGTAAGGCTTGCTTAGTTTCTAGGCCAAAAGCTCGAACGTACACTTCTTTTTACAACCATATTGCCACAGAGGTTTTGCGAGGTCAGCCTGTGAGTACATCCAGTGACGTTTTTTCATTTGGGGTAATCATATATATACCATTGGAAAGAAATTGCCAAACGCCTGTCTGGAATCCTTAGGAAGGCATTGCAAAGATGCCAAGCCAGCGTTGAGACCAACTATGCCAGAAGTAATGAGAATCTTGAAGGAAAATGTACAATGAAGGCTGTAATTTTGCCAGCACCTGCACCTATATACACAAATTGCAGAAATTAAGACGTTATAACAAACCTGAATCGCCTGGCATTATACAGAGTAAAATAGCAGGGCCGGGAGAATTGCCACTATATACATTAGAAAAACTATTTACAATGATCACTCAACTATTTTCATTCTCTAAATTGCTAAAATATATGTCGTCAAGAGTCTTTAGTCAGGTGTCCAGTGAAAACTAACCATGTAAAAGTACAGATAAATTTAAAATTAAAAGAGTAAAATTATAAATTAAACTAAATAGTATGCTGTGAATAGTGGAAACTTATGTTGTCAAGACTTTGAGTCTTTAGTCAGCAGGTTGTCAAGACCTAGAGTCTTACGGCAGCCAGTGGAAACTGTTTTACAGTATTGATAGTATAATTAAACATTTAATTAAATGATAAATTAAACTAAATAGTATACTGTGAATAGTGGAAACTTATGTTGTCAAGACTTCGAGTCTTTAGTCAGCAGGTTGTCAAGACCTAGAGTCTTTTGGCAGCCAGTAGAATCTGTTTTACAGTATGGATAGTATAATTAAACATTTAATTAAATGATAAATTAAGCTTAATAGTATGCTGTGAATAGTGGAAACTTATGTTGTCAAGACTTTGAGTCTTCAGTAGCCAGTGGAAAATTAAGGTGTATGCCCCTTGACAAGTAAAATTGTCCGGCATTAATAGACAGAGTAAATAATGTATTTCACGTTTTTAATATACAGTGTAGTCGTGTTAAGCTGTAAAAATGCTACATATATTATCATATTGTTTATACAGTATACTACACACTGGCACTGCCTGGTACAAAACAAATGCTTTGGGGAGCTGTAAAAACGCTCTCCTTTTTGCATTTTCGTGTGATGTATTGTTTAAATTGTTCTCAGATACTTAAATTGAAACATACTGCCATTCTGTTATCATTTTATGTTTCTATAAACAACGCCGCGACGTGATATTTTATGAAACAACAGCCTTTGGCAAGTCACTGGCAACAGCTGGATGTTCAAATATTCAAGGTTTAATTCAAAGCTTCGCAGTCGCACAAGATAGATAGATACATAGATAGATATTTAATTTGCCCTGTTTAATACATGATATAAAATTATCAAAAATAATAAGAGGATCTCAAAGAGGATAAATATTTCAACATTTGGTCTTGGAGCCATAGAAATTAACCATTGTGGGTTTTTCGTTCTTGACAGTTGACTAGATATAACATATAGTAAAAATTATGCGTTTATTGGTCTATAAATTATAAAAATACCCAGCTAGCACACAACGTTATCACATCGTTGGTAGAAGGTTGTAGTAATGTTAGGTCGGACTAACTTTACCACAACGTTTAGGTGACATTGTTTTCTTTCTTTGTAATAAAAGTTTGTGTGATAAACGTTGCTGCAATGTTGTTGTTGGACGTTGGGATTGAGACGGCCAATTAACGTTTGTTCAACGTCTATTTACGACGTTGTGACAACGTTGGAGTGTAACGTTGTAGCAATGTCTAAAAGTGACATTCAGAGGATTAACTCGATCATGTTATCGACAGCCGGATAATTCATAATTGCTGTGAATTTTGGTTTAACCTGGCTGTAACGTCAACAAATGAACAACGTCGACACTAGGTTTTCAATTTAGCTATATAGCCTATACTGGCAGTCTGGCAATCTAAAAACTCGAATTCTTCGTCTTCTGGCCCGAGTTGCCTTTTGTAAATTATTGTAATATTCAACTGGGCACCTCGCGGCGCACAATTGAGATATTCTCGCAGACGGCAACATTATGATTGATGCTATTTTGCCTGATTTGACTACAATACGGAACTTGATCTTCTCGCGTCCGCTAGTGAGATTAAAACGATTTTAATAATTCAAAACTGCATTTTATAAAGAACACGAGAGTGCTGTGGCCGTGGCCGCCTTGGCCATGGGTTCTAATTTGCACGTGCATGCGTAAAGATTGCATCATTTCTATTCTTTATTGTCACGTGGCATTTGAACGCATTGGCACATTCCTACCACACTGTCAACACTGCTAAACTGGAGCTCTACAAAGCTATATTCGGATTTGAAGGCAATATTTTGAAACAATTTGTTGATCCTACTGTTAAAAGTAAGTAGATACTTTTTACAAATAACATTGTGTTATTATTATTGTTTAAAACATTGATATAGACGTGTGTATTATATTTGTGGCCGACTGTAATAAACAGGCTATTAAACAGCTTCATGTAGTTCATGATATTTCATGAACTTGTCGACGACTTAAACTAGTTGTCCTCAAATGCGATGGTTTGTTTGTTAGAGTATTTATCTTGTAGTATATAAAACGTTGATTATAAAGCATGGATTATTTTATGTTTTGGTATAATCTGTAGTATCAGTATTTACATTATTTGCGAGGAAGAAAACAACAGCTTTCTTCCCCAATTGTTTGATCTAAATTCAAGATGGCCGCCAGTCTTCCGATCAATTTCGAACTGATATATTTATTTTATATAGGTATATATTTTATACATATAGCCTAATATATAAAATATAGACAGAGTAGAACTTTTTAACGAATTCTGGCCATTGCTGAACTCATTATGATTGCGTTTAATATGTATGCTTCATACTCCAGCCTATATTAAAAAAGCAACTAGTATGGAATGTCTATTTTTGTGTGCTGGTGTAGCGGTCTCAGTACTCCCAGGTCTGGGTTTTTCTCCCTTAAACACTCTTTAAATTTAAGTAAAAATGTCTTATAATTGTTGAATTTGTTTGCAAAACAAGATAAAGTAGTAGTGCTTTTTCAAAAAATAGAAGTATTGAAAAGATCAGTTGTGTTTCTTAACACATAGCCCATTGCTCTGTTAATCCAAAAGGAAATATCAGACCGGGGTATAACTGAGACCATGAAACAGCACACCTAACATTGTTAACCCATTTACTGGCAGTACTCTACCACTGACGAGTAAAATTGTCTGGCATTACATAGCCTGCGTAGCGGCCCTAGAAAGAAGGGCCTGCACGAAACCCCCCGCTTTGCCATTTCCGCCCACCTAGCCTGCAGGCTACGCCCACTTTAAATAGATGTCAAAATTGGCCAATCACACAGATTGTTTACGTTTGCAAATTTACTTGTCAAAATGAAATATAAATATAGATTGCTGTATGCTCGCAAATTCAAAACGAAATACTGTAATATACGGATAGCGGCTAAAGAAAATTGAAGTCTGTGGGAATAGCGCTAGGCCTAGGGCAATCTCCATCGTTGCAACAAGTAGTTTGCTGTCCGTATCTACGATATTTCGTAGCTTTCTTGCACACGTACAAATATAATTTATAAGTTTCGAAAGCGGTCAACCGTGATGTATTAAATGTTAAAGTTTCAAGCGATGCTGAGAAGAGAATATTAAAGGTGTTTAAAGCCATCACTTCACAGAGAGCAAGTCCTGTTCATAAGACATAAGTATTTATAGCAATTCTCTCCTGGCACAAAATTATTAGCTACAAAATCATGAAGAAAAAATCTATTTGTCGTCGATGAATTTATGAAAACGAACACGCTCGTGAGTTGTGAAAGAGGTGCTGCTAATAGACAGCAATCTAACAAAGACACCACAGTCAATATATCTAGAGCTTCGTGAACCAATTAAGTTCGTAAATACCTTTAATGTTCAACCGTAAATCGTGGCCTTTAAGCTCTTTTGAATGCAAAACTCAATGAAACGCCCTCAATAATACATCCGCCGTGTTTGTATGAATTTTAGCATAAATTAGCATATTTTTTCATTTTGAACCAATCAGATTTCTCGTCCTCTGAGAGAACGAGTAAATACGGCAAAGCGGGGGGTTTCGTGCAGGCCCTTCTTTCTAGGGCCGCTACGCAGGCTAGGCATTACACAGAGTAAATACATACTGTAAAGTAGGGTCATTGCCAGTTAATGGGGTTAATAATAGACATTGGCAAATAGGTTTGTTACTGTGGTTCCAATTGAAGTGTTGCTCAAATATTGATTCAATACATTATCTCAGGCTGACCAATTCATTTCATCAAGTTCCTAGTATAATTGTAAACTTCCTGTTGAATAGTTTGAATGCACCAATCACCTTTGTTGTTTGTGCAACTAACCAATCATAAATAGAAAGGAAGTGACCAGAAATGATCAAATACTTGGAATTGGCGCTCTCACAGAAAGTGTATGAATATCTCGAGGAACTTGATGAAATGAATTGGTCAGCCTGAGGTAATGTATTGAATAAATATTTGAGCAACACTTCAATTGGAACGACAGTAACTCTTTCACTGCTAGTATTCTACCACTGTCAAGTAAAATCTCTGGCGTTTCAGATAGTAAATACTAAAGTACAGGTTGCATTGCCAATCAATGGGTTAATAAGAGATGTTGGCAGATAGGTTTGTTAACCCATTAATTAGTAGTACTCTACCACTGACAGGTAAAATCGCCCAGCATTAGACAGAGTAAATACTAGGGGGCATGCTCCAATGGGAATATTTTGAAAATTAAACCCTGGAAATGCCATATCTTCCACTCTGAGCTATAGATTACTCAAACATTTGAACTACATAATGTGCAATAGATATGTTGGTGCACAGCATTTACATTCCATACTGGAATGGCAAATGTGCTTGTGTATTTTTTGCTGCTGTATGTATACCAGCCGCCACCACATGGTTTATTCGCAGTTTATAATGCGCTTTTAAAATACTTGATAATGTAAACATCTTGAAAAGGTGGTAGCTTGTTACTTTGAATATTTTTGGGTTCAAATTATCTCAGAGAAGGCAAATGATGTACAACTTTTATGAAAATATGCCCAAGATTATTAAATTGCCCATGATTCATTAAACTACACAGTTGAATGACACCACATTTACC
>CACRXK020014223.1:0-13274 GCA_902702795.2 Paramuricea clavata
GGGGCATTGTAACGTTTTACTCTACTTTGCTAGCAGCATCTTTATTTCACCTTATCAAAGATTATATTGTTTACACAAATACATCTCAATTATAGAAACAGAAATATTGAATATGTTCACTCGATTGAAACACGAAGTTCAAAGTTGTCGACAATCTTGTGACCACTAGACGGTAGCCGTGTTTGTTGACCCTGACCTGCTATTTTGACAGTAGCCGTGTTTGTTGACCCTGCAGTACAACTGCACCTGCACTTCAATGGCAAATCCCCGATACGGAGATTAACATCAAAAGACGAGTAGTTGTGATCAGACATGTTGTCCCAGACACGGGCAGAAGTATCAACTCCAAGCTTGTTAGTGCCGACGCTAGGATTGCTGAAGGCGAAAGTGACTAACATCTTGTTCATGGAATATTGAACGTAGCCACTGCAACCTGCCAATGCCCAATCACGTTCATAGCATAAAATGTCCATTTTCTGCCCATTTTCGATCGTATCTGGCCAACTGTAGGTATCAGCTAGTCTACCACTGTCAAACCAATCATTTTCATATTTCATTGAGATTCCAGATTGGTTATCGACAATTAGCCGTACGTTGTGGACCTTTACCATTCTAAAATCGTAATTGCGTTGTCCTTTCTAGAGAAAAAGACAAATATATCACTGCTGGATTGATGTACTGAATGCTGCCTTAGGTGGCCGGGAATGCAATACCCTGAAAGCTTGCCTTAAACAAGAAACAAATAAATAATATACTTCAGTCCGAAATAAACATCTTTGAAGTTTGGGATCAATCCTTTCCCCGTTGTCCCAAGTTATTTCAAAAACAGTCGTTATGCCGGCGAACTGCGCAATTAACTTTGGCGATTAGGTGGCTCTATAGTAATGTCTATAAACACGTGCACCTTGTAGCAGGAGATACTGCCAAGGGAAAAGGGGATAAATTATAAGCTGAGTCGCTGATGCCTAGCCTGCTCACAGACGTTGTTGTTCTTACGCCAAGCGACGAAAAACTACCGTCTGCTTACCCGAGCTGCATATTCAATTCCCTTTGTTTTAGGAGCCAATCATATGGCAGTGTTCAAAATAGTCAGAGCCAATTGGAAGCCGCCTTATTGAGAGATTAGCTACTAGGGAAAGCCCTTACACATGCATTGGAATATATTGTTTGGGTTGTTTTAATAAATTTATATTTTTGTTAACAATGGCAAACAATCGATCGGGAAACTCGAGTATATCAGGATATGTCCAAATGTTGCTCTTGATACTTCCTATATGACATGACTTCGACGAAAACTTCTAAAAGATTAAGCTCTCATTGTCATGTATAAAAGTATAGCCAAGTTAGAGTATAAACGTTTCGAAGTTTGGGCGAATTGGAAAATTCATCACGGCGCAATTTTACATTTAATACAAGTTTCTCGGGTTAACGTTTGTGTTGTGTTTACAGTTTACATTCAGAAGTGGTTGCTCAAACAGCAAATTAGTTTACTTTGAAGCTAATATTTCGCTTTCTAAGCCACAGCATTATATAAAATTTTCTGTCTTCCGAGTTCTGTTGTCTTATAAAGATAAACATCCGTCAATGGCAATGGCTCATGTTACAATCGCAATGTCATATATGCCAGACTAAACTTTCTCAGTTTATATATCGATTTCCCGCCACGGGTGGAAAGGTCAACTGTAAATTCCCCAATGTCGATCATATCCGAATATTAATTCTGTTGATTTATTATTTTTCTTCAAAAAGAACGAAAAATTTCATTTTATTGCAAACTGTGTGTAAAAAAACAAACGCTATTTCGCAGAGGCAGCAATAAAAATGCCGCTATCAAGCAATTCTGAATAGTACATACAATATGCATAGCGTGTGTAGGTTGAATGTTTGCGGTTGCGACCGGAAGTGAAATGCCACATTTAGTACTAGGAATTAGGTTTATACATTTCAAGGGAAAAAACATCTCACTCGCTAATATTGACGGAATTTTTAGACGGAAATTGCAAGTCTAAGGTTTATGCATTTAGCGATATCTATTTCCTTGCATTCATCGACATTGGTTGCCCCGTATTTAGTCGTGCTGCTAAAATAATTCATTGCATGCGTGCATTTGTTACATTCTGTTCGCGCTATGTTAATCAGCATATAGACCGTATTCTGTGGCACGATATCGTTCAGTTCCGTTGCCCGGGTTCGGGCACTACTTTGAAACAAGATAAATAATTAGGATAAATTATAGAAAGTTTAAATCCGCTTGTTTGCACTTCCCAAAACCTGCAGTTTTTTCTTCTTCGAAAATTGAAGAAATCGACATCTTTCGCAACCGATCGCCGCCATTTTGTTCAGGATACTTGGTGTAATAAACACTCTAAATGACGATTTTCGCGGGCTCATGCTCATTCTTACATGAAGTTTCCAGCTTAGCATTTGTAAACATGGCGTCTTCTGATTCATGTTTAATTCATTTTGATGGGAAAAAAGGCCCACTTACAAGTTTTAGTGTGGTTTCGTGTCAAAAAATTTTAGATTGTCGTAGAATTTGGCTAATGCTAGATGGGGAAGAACGCATTGTTGCTCAAAGATGTTTGCGGTTTGTTAGCGACAGCATGGAAGTAGCACGGTCGAAAATAAATAAAATATCGATGCAAATTTCTCTTAATATCATCGAGGTTGTTACTCGGCATTCACAAATAGCAGTATGATCAACCGAGCTCAAGAGCGTTGTCAGAATATGGACAAAGAAGGTGTACCTTCATCCTCTGGTCTCCATATTATTGATGAAGAAACGGAATCAGATGAATACGAGTGCGGGCCTGTGCGGCAGCTAAATCATGGAAGGAATCCCCACTTGTTGCCATGCGTTTAGCGTTTGTATAATTTGCTAATCAGAAAAGTCGTATTTCACTGAATCGGTAAGTTTATTGATTTATTTTTTTCACAATTATTGTTATTTTTCTAATATGTGTTTTATAATTTATATATATTGATTGCATTGCCTTTAGCCGCTCCCGTTATAACGGTTGTGTGATTTATATGCATGGGTTTTTTATTGTTTAGAAGTCGAAAAAGCGAAAGCTGGACAAAATTATATCTGTGAAAACAGTAGATGGTCTGCCTCGTACCCAGGCGCTAATAAATTTCATGCGAGTCACTATATGAGAGGTTTATATACTTCATGTAAACTCGCTATATGCGCATCACTGTTTTTTTACAGAGACGCCTGGGTACGAGGCAGGTAGATGGTGGTAAACTGAAAGAAGCTGCAACAAAGAAAGTTGATGAAAGTATTTTGATTCAAATTGGCATTGAAAGCATCCACGTACAGTATACAAGTGCAAGACTGAAAAAAATGTATACAGACAATTAATATAGTTGGCCTAACATTGAAAAACAACTTGTAAAGACTGTTGCAAAACATTGTACATCTGCTTGGTACAAGAACTGGCCACCACATGCATCAGATATTACTGGTTAAAACATTAGTATCACCTCTCTTGTTTAATTTTATGGCATGGATGCTTGGGTTTTCAGATCACCCAGAAGATGCTGACTACATTGAATTAGATGACCAAACTACATCCAAGATTTTTCTCTGTGTCAAAATTTGGTCTATATTTCTAATAGGGGGAAAGTACAGTACCCAAGTCCCTAGCACTAGCAATGACCGTTCGGCAGATGTTTGGTTGTTCTGGCCTGATATTTAAGATTTTGAGTGGTTTTGGACATTGTCTCTCACTATCTTTGGTAATGGCATATGATTCAGCTGTTGCACAGGCACCTATCAACACATCAACATTATTCCAGTAATATCTGATGCATGTGGTGGCCAGTTCTTGTACCAAGCTGATGTACAATTATGCAAGTTGTTTATCAATGTTAGGCCAACTGTATACATTTCTCTTAAATGTTGCACTTGTGTATGTTGATGTTTTCGTTACAATCTCAACATCAGAATCAGACTCTTGTGTGAACTCTGAGATGTTTCTATGTCATCATCCATAAAACTTTTTCTTGACTGAGGCACTCTGCATAAACAATTTCACTCTTGTTTCATAACTTTGGTCTATGGAAAACAAGTTGTGGAAACCTTTTACACATGTACTTTTCATAACATTGTTTATGGTATTCCACTTTCAATGCTAGGTCCTTTTCAGCAATTTGAATCAAAATACTTTCATCAGCTTTCTTTGTTCCAGCTTCTTTCAGTTTACCACCTACTGTTTCCACAGACACCATTTTGTCCTAAATAATAAAAATAGGTACGCTAGGCGTACATGTATCTGCGCAAAGGAATTCCATGTTTGCTATGAAAAAAAATGCATTCACAATTATTGAGAAAACGTTTAAATTTCGAAGTGACTATGCAGCCGGCAGCCAGCTATTTAGTAAACTGCCGGCTATATAGTGACTAAGAAAAAAATGCTAAGTCAAACAAAATACAACCCGACCTGCGTTTCACTTTCCGCACACAGTGTCTATACCATATACTCGAACGGCAAGCTCGGTGAAAGCTAGTGGAAACAAAAGTTTTTTATATTTAATATGGTCATGATATAACCGGCAATGATATGACAAAGAATGTTCAGATTGCAGTCTCTTCTCTACTGCAATCAACTGTCTGAAAGCCAGAATTGGTGTTTATAATAAAAACAGAATAAGAGTTATATATGAAATGGGTACAAAATTGCTGAGGTAAATACTGTACCAGTGGTGGATACTAGGGGGAGGGGGGCTGAGCCCCCGCCCCCTTATAATTTCGATAGACTGTAAAAATGTTGTACCAAATAACACAAATCACACTCATATAATAATACTATTAATAAAAACGTTGTTGTAATTTAATACCATTATTTAAAACAGTGTTTTGAAAACCTAGTTTTTTACAAAATGTGTTCTCACAATGCTGCAAATGCCATTTTTGGGGTCCAAATTTTAAAAATGTTCCGGGTGGCATGCCCACAAGCCCCCCCCCAATATTTCACAAAGTGTCCGCCACTGTACTGTACCCACATTTAATGTATGCTAAATGAAAAAAATACATAGAATCTGTAAAGAAATTTTATTAACTTTAACTCAGCTTATGAAGCAATCCTATAATCCTAAGATGTCCTGTGACTATTAATGCTCAATATAACAAAATTCTAACATAACATAATAATTCTGAATGCTGTGAATATATATATATAATGTACCGTATATAAACACAATTTTGACATCCCATACAGTAAATATTAATTATGAATAGACAATCGATATTATTTCAAAAAAAGCATGCATGGTTACTCACGAAAAAGCTTTACGATGTTACTTCGGGCAATGATAAGTTTATTCATGTTCTGATACCATCATTTACAAAACTTGCCACATTCATTTACGGATTTTTTAATAGCGAATAGCCAAATTCAGCAATAGTATAATACAGTACTCGAAACATGATCGTCAAAACTTCATAGTCATTACCATTGAACTAAGGGGTCACGTCCATATTCATATTGCCACGCATAACGTCGAATCGACGTTATGAGTGGGTGGGTGGGTTTATCTAAATTCTCTCGACGTTATCTCGATAATCTTGTGGCAAAATGACAATTTTGTGAAAGTTTTGAAGAATGTGACTGCCACGCTCGACGTTATTTAGGGTGGGTGGGTGGCTTTGAGTGTTAACATCGATTCGACGTTATGCGTGGCAACATGAATATGGACGTGACCCCTAATTATACTAAGCACTCACTCGGCTCAGTAGTGAAAGGAGTGGATGTTCGGAATAATCTTGATGTTAGCTTGACAAAAATAACATCACGATCAATCTTTAAAAAATCGAAAATACATTTATGAACAATAGTCAATACAATCTAGTGAACTTATATTTTAAACAAAGAAGTCGAATTCATATTCATATAATTAACAGATTATGTCTTAATTTATAGCTCTCCAACTTTTCTCCTTATTATGTACTTTACTCTTACCAGTGAAAGCAATATTAATGTATTAATCTTCATATTCTTGTAAATACTTTTAGCACTGATTGACACAAATTATAAAACTTTGCACTGGACATTTAATAAACTAGAGCCTATGAAGGTTTCTTTCTTTAGAATCCTAGCCCTATTTATAGCTGTAGCTTTATACTTTTATGTAAATAATTACCTTAATGATTTGGCGAAATAAATAAATAAGAAATCTTCTAGGATAAAACAAATAAACAATCGTCACTCTGTAGAAAGCCGCCATCTTTGTTTTACGGCCTGTTCGCAGGCATACAGCCCTAATTCGTTGACCTGAGTGTTTAACGCACGCACAAACTCGATAGCATAGTATCTAGCGCTCCGCGCAGATACAAAAACCCATGCATAGAAATCACACAACCATTATATTGTTAGTAGCTAAAGGCAATGCAATCAATATATAATTACAAAACACATATTAGAAAAAATATTAATAAATCAATAAACTTACCGACTCAGTAAAATATGACTTTTCTGATTTGCAAAATTGCAACACGTGGAGATTCCATGATTTAGCTGCCGCACTTGTACACACGTAAAATTCTCACATCTTGTAACAAGTCTGCCAAAAAGCCGTCAACAAGATGTATTCGCACTGCTTGTCACAAGTTGTTATCAGGTTTGGAACAAGTTGTAACAACCTTGTCGAAGTTATCAGACTTGTTGCAAGGTTGTTCTGACAAGTCTGTTACATGCTTGATATAACAAGATTGTTATAACCTTGTGTTGACAACCTTGTAACATCCTTGTTATATCATGGTTGCAACAAACTTGTTAGCACAGTCTTGTAACAAGGCTGATAATGCCATCAAGCTTGTTACAAATTGTTAACAGCTTGTTTCAAACTTGTTACAACAAACTGGGAACAAGCAGTGTGAAGACAACTTGTTGACAGCTTGTGAACAGACTTGTAACAACTTGTTTGCGGACTTGTTATAAGCTGTGCGTTTTTACATGTGTAGGTGAACTCAGCGTATACATATAAAAATGCACAAGTTGTAACAAACCTGCAGCAGACTTGTAGCAATGCTGCTACAACAACTTGTCAACAGGATGTGTTCGCACTGCTTGTTCCCAGCTTGTTGACAAGTTGTCAACAGCTTGTTGACAACTTGCTACAAGGTTGTCAAACTCAACAGACTTGTTACAAGTTGTTCCAACAGCAATTCAACAATTTGTCAACAAGTTGTGAGTGACAAGCTTGTATAAAGTAACAGAATTTTTACAACTTGTTGACAAGCTTGCTACATGTCTGTTGCGAACACATCTTGTTGACAAGTTGTGAGATTTTTACGTGTGTAGATCTCAGCATTTTCTTTACAGGTGGAGTTTCATCTGATTCCGTTTCTTCATCAATAATATGGAGACCAGAGGATGAAGGTACACCTTCTTTGTCCATATTCTGACAACGCTCTTGAGCTCGGTTGATCATACTGCTATTTGTGAATGCCGAGTAACAACTTCAATGATATAAAGAGAATTTGCATCGATATTTTCGACCGTGCTACTTCCATGCTGTCGCTAACAAATTGCAAACTTCTTTGAGCAACATTGCGTTCTTCCCCGTCTAGCGTTAGCCAAATTCTACGACAATCTAAAAATTTTTGATACGAAACCACACTAAAACTTGTAAGTGGGCCTTTTTTCCCATCAAAATGAATTAAACATGAATCAGAAGACGCCATGTTTACAAATGCTAAGCTGGAAACTTCATGTAAGAATGAGCATGAGCCCGCGAAAATCGGCATTTAGAGTGTTTATTACACCAAGTATCCTGAACAAAAATGGCGGCGATCGATTCCGAAAGGTGAAGGCTATTTCAGATACGGTAGAGCACCTAGTCATACCTAGTCCCCAGGCCTTTACCAGCGCGACCGCGAAATTCAATATGGCGCCAAGCTAAGGAGTGGAGTTCAAATGGAGTTTATATTCTATAATTTCTATTGTTGTCTTATGATCTTTTTATTCTTTTTGGTTGGTAGAACTTATATTCTGATATGCCAGGTATCTTACTCTTTACCTGATTAATCTGAAAAAAGATTTTATAACAGAATTTTTCTCAAACATAGTTTAAATTAATATCTATATGTTTCAGTGAATGATATGCTTTAAAAGTAAAAAATAGATTGGCCAAGATAAGAAATTTTTGACACTTTCAACTTCAATTTTGAAAATTGTAATAACAGCCTAGTTTATATTCCATAATCCACAGAGCTTGAAAATCCATGCGGAATGTACAAATTATTGACTTTTCGTGTGAAGTTCTGTTTGAATTTTTCAGGTACTAAGTTATATCTAGTTATCTTGTTATCGTCTCTATCTAGCCTAGCACAGACCGTTCAAGATTGCACTGTTTAATTAGCACCAACACTAACAGTCATGGCGGCAGGGATGGATCCAGCATGATCTGGTAGGAGGGGGGGGTTAATCTGCCAGCTCTAATGCCGAGTTATGTTGGTCATGCATGCCACCCGCCCATCAACTTACAGGTCAAGTCTTGCTTGACTACTGTATTTGAATTGTAATTGTTGTTCACAGTTCGCTTATCATCATGTTATTACTCAAATTACTGTATCTTATTGTGCCTCTAATAATTTTTTGCTTTATCATGAAAAATAACACACACACCCTCTGGCCAGGGCGTGCACCTCCCAGTAAAGCCATCCCTGTCATTAACAGTAGGGTATAATGGACCAAGCCATCCCCTTTAATGTGTTTCTTTAGTTGGGAGAGGAGTTCTAAGGCCCTTCATAATTTTTGAAGATTACATTACATAATACAATATTAATTTTACTCATTGCAAACAGTAAGTTACAAATGAGCTTTGTATTCCATAGAATGCAAAGTATTTAACTATTTCTGGGTAAAGTTAGATTTTAAGTTGTTTTTAAGAAGTTAAAGCTGATCACATAATCAATCTATTTTTTGGGTCACTTGGATATACCCTGCAAAAATAGCACTTTCCTTTTATTTTACAACTTGAAATTCACATTCTATTAGACACTAGGGGCATATGGAGTACTCATCAGGGGCGGCGGAACCGGGGGGGCTAGGGGGGCAAAAGCCCCCCCAGAAGTAAGCCCCCCCAGAAAATTTAGTTTTTTCTGGAAAAATTTAGATAATTAAAGAAAAATTTAGGTTATTTTTTGAAAATGTAGGTATAAGGGGGAAAAATTTACAGTATTTTGTTTAAAAAGTGTATTTCTTGAAAAAATTTTTGTTATATTTCCGGAAAAATTTTTTTCATCCCTTTTCTTGTATGTGTCGGGGAAAAATTTTTGTACCCCTAAAATGGTACACTGACCGAAAATTTTTTGGCGACGGGGGGGGGGGCTGTCACGGAAAAAAAATTTTAGCCCCCCCAGAATGAAATCTGTTCCGCCACCACTGGTACTCATTTTCCAGAATCTTAATTATGGGTAGGATGAAATCTCAGTGTTCCCCGTGAAGGGCACCCTTGACCCAGGGCCATCCTTAGGGATTCTTCAGGGGGGTGTAAGGTCATTTCAAATGATTGAAGAACAGGGCCGCCGAGAGGTTGACGGGAGCTCAGACGAAATAATATTAATTAATTATTATTAATTTATTTATAATAATTATTATTAATTTAATTAATTAATTAATTATTAATTTAATTAATTAATTAAATTAATTATTTAAATTAAAATTTCCAAACACTGCATAAAGGTTAGCCCAGGGACCTTCCTTGACAAGGCACACCCCCTGGGCCCCTGGCTCTTGCTAGGCACAGCCCTTAGGAGTTATGCCACTGAGGAGTGAACATCTGACCATTATTCCAGCTGGTTTGCTGTACTACTTCTATTTACTTGAGCATAAAATATCATAGTAGAAGAGCTAATTCAATCATAAAATGTTGAGTTCATAAACCATGGTATGCAGGGCAAAGGTACAGAAACGTCTAGTGGCAAGGGTCGACCAGAGGGTGGGTACAATTGCATCTGACTGATTTCCCAATGAGTATGGAATACTCAGGATTACCAAGTTAATTGGTCTTGTGGAATTTTATGTGTATTATGTCTATAATACCAATGGAGAAAGTGCATTACCACTTGCAATCTACAGCATTGATTTATTTTTCACAATTCTGCAAACTATTAATGGCAGCTGGCAATGTCACATGTAACAGAAGGCCGTCAGAAGTGCGGGGCTTGAGCCCCCCCTAAAATTTCCATTTGTATAAGCAAAACACACAAAATAACTAGAAAAGTGCAAAAGCAATTAAAATTTATTCAGATATATTCTTGAGTCCCCCCAATATTGATTTACTTCCGATGGCCTTGTAATATCCTGCCCAGATTTTTTTTAATTCTATAACGCCCTGTATACAAGGTTAGTACCCTATTGAATAACTTGCACACCTGACACCACTATAAAGAAAAATGGGCCGGCCATTGCTAATGTGCCAGTTGAAAGGTAAGCATGAGCTACTAAGTGTGTTAGCTTATTTAGGTCATGGAACAAGACAATTACAAAAGTAGTAAAAGAGGACACATTAGTTGTGAATATATGTTTTTTTTGCTATTCTCACGATAATGTTCACCCAGCATGAAATGAAAAGGTAGTTCACAACCTGTGCAGAGTCCATTTTGCATGTTGGCACACAATTTGGCATTAAAATTGTATATTGTTGATTGCTAGGGGAACAGGTGAGGACTCTGAACCCGGCATTGCTTGACGAGTAAGATACTTCCCAATTACACATACCACATGAAATATCTAAGGTTACAAGGTGGCAATATATTTGTAATACTAATTATATACAATATCTCAAATGCTCAGATGTATGGTAAATTAAATTTGAAGTGCACCCCCCCCTTTAGATTTTTACACTCCCCTGTTGGCCAAGGGTGTGTACCTCTGTCAACCCCCCTCCCCTCCCCCTATAAACCCAACTGTATGTTGGGATGGATTTACTGGGGGGGGTGCACCTCCCTAGCCTGGCCAGGGGGGGGGGTGCTATTTTTCATGATAAAACAAAAAAATATTATAGAGACAAAATGAGATGTAGTAATTTGAGTGATATCGAACAACAATTACAATTCAAATACAGTAGTCAAGCAAGACTTGACCTGTAAGTTGATGGGCGGGTGGCATGCATGACCAACATAACTCCGCATTAGAGCTGGCAGATCAACCCCCCCCCCCCTCCTACCAGATCATGCTGGATCCATCCCTGCCACCATGACTGTTAGTGTTGGTGCTAATTAAACAGTGCAATCTTGAACGGTCTGTGCCAGGCTAGATAGAGACGATAACAAAATAACTAGATATAACTTAGTACCTGAAAAATTCAAACAGAACTTCACTTGAAAAGTCAATAATTTGTACTTTCCGCATGGATTTTCAAGCTCTGTGGATTATGGAATATAAACTAGGCTGTTATTACAATTTTCAAAATTGAAGTGGAAAGTGTCAAAAATTTCTTATCTTGGCCAATCTATTTTTCACTTTTAAAGCATAATTCACTGAAACATATAGATATTAATTTAAACTATGTTTGAGAAAAATTCATTTATAAAATCTTTTTTCAGATTAATCAGGTAAAGAGTAAGATACCTGGCATATCAGAATATAAGTTCTACCAACCAAAAAGAATAAAAAGATCAAAAAACAACAATAGAAATTATAGAATATAAACTCCATTTAAACTCCACTCCTTAGCTTGGCGCCATATTGAATTTCGCGGTCGCGCCGGTAAAGGCCTGGGGACTAGGTGCTCTACCGTATCTGAAATAGCCTTCACCTTTATATAGAGCCTGCGACTTTTATTGATATTTTTTCAATACGCCCCCTTTGAGATAATTGAATATCCGGTAAATAGTAGCCAATCAAAGCAAGTTTTGTTAATTAGATTACCAGAGGTTATTAACAACAACAAACAGTTTCTCGCGCAATTTTACGCCTGTTAGCCTGTATCTTTCACTAGGATTCCAAGGTCTAAACTTTAATCTAAAATAATTCATGGTCGTTTTTTCCCTAAAGTATTCTAATATTTAAAACATAGTCCCGTTTGTATATTGCTGTCTTGTTCGTACATTGCCGTTTTAAATTATGTAACTATACTACAGAGACGTAAAATTTTACTCTATTAGTTAATGTATTTTATATATTTATATCCAAAATATAATTGTAAGATTTAAGGAAACGTATTTAGGTTTTGAACAAAGTAACAAACACTATTTATTAAAAGTGTCGAACAATAGCAGGCTAAAAAACAACATTAATCATTATTGCGTGAAGTCTGTCATTTGCTCAATAATACAATTAACTCAATAGACAATAGACAATTTGAAAACCCGTGGCCGTGGCATCGATTCTGCCGTGTTTAATAACTACATTTTTTTGTAAAAAGCTCTTGTTATAATAATATATGTCACTAGTTGAGACTCCCAAAAATAAAGTCTCGAAAAGAGAGCGGACTTCGGTCAAAAACACGCAAACGACTATTGCAAAATTTCCAGGTGTAAATTCAAATTGGCCAGGTGTTCTAAGAACGACTTTCCTCGACGGCGGCTGTTTTAATAATTTGCCCATTGTCTTGACTTATTCAAGACCAGATTGTTTAGGCAGAAAGCCTTGGGTTGACAGGGAAGTATTTGGGAGAAATGTTCGGAGGCATTTGACAATCAACTGCTTTGTACTAGCTGATTCACTGCCTGTGTCTCAACGAACGTCTCGCTGGGCTAACCTTAAGTTGTTCAACGTTTGAAACCGCAAGTGATGCAAACGCGGTTAGATAAATTGTCAGCCTGAACTAGACTTATTTTACTCTCTCTGCAAAGATCAGCAAGGCATACGTCGAAGTTTTCCCTTGTACTTCTTTGGAAAAGGTTTATTATTATAGCTGACGAAGACAAAGTATCGGTATATTACATGTAAACTTTATCAAATCCCGTTGGAAGTACAGTTAATATTGCTAACCTTCGCTCATCCTTCAACGTTAATTTAAATTGAAAGGTTTCTCAAATACATTCAGTTACTTCTTCGAAGAGATAAACAAAGTCATGGTTTTATACGCCACTGATTGAATGCCAGCTTTAAAATTACATTGCGAAATGTCGTACGAGTTAAATATTTGCACGATATTAACTCATGGGGCACTTCTGACCAATGGGAATTTTGCGTACGCTCCGTACGCATAAATCGACTTTTTAGGCTGTACTAATAGTATACTATTCGTTCAAAAAATGCGCGCATTTCGGGGACTGCATGGTTCTAGAATGTTTCATAAGCAGAAAACCACCAAAATTA
>CACRXK020014224.1:0-13274 GCA_902702795.2 Paramuricea clavata
AAGTGCCTTACAGTAAGGCCCATACAGACCGGACGATATTTGGCAACGCAACGCAAATTTTCAGTTTTCAATGACATTTAACTTTAATATTTTTCATTGTTTTTAAAATAATCGGGGACCACTTAGCAATTTTAGCTATTTGGTGTGCATACCTTGTAAAATTTTATCTGTTGACGGTTTTATTTGTCAGTTGAAAACTGAAAATTCGCGTCGCGTTGCCGAATCGCGTCCGGTCTGTGTGGGCATCAGGGCTGTCTCGAGGGACTCGCTTCAGGGGGGTGTTTGGTTAAATCTATCTGAAAGTATCAAACGTACCAAATTCACACTTATTTTTGTAAATTAACTTTCTCTGGGCCTAGAAATTACCTGAATTTGTGTTCATTTACCTGAATTTCTTCTGCAAATCTACCTGGATTTACATGAAATTGCTTACATGCATAATTATCGGGGGGGGGGTGTTACACCCCCACACCCCCCTGGTCGCTACGGCCCTGGTGGGCCTTTACATATTTGAGAATTTAACTTTGCAAAACTAAAGCTTTTTTGTCTTTTTTGAAACGTATTATTGGAGTATTGGCAAGTTTTACCATTCAGAGATTTACAAACTAATATTGAAACTGTAAAAGACAGTACGTTGCATGTATACACACACATTCACTGAGTAATGACAACTTATAAGCCATACATTTTCCGATAACGACAAAACGCTTAGTCGCTCTTGTGACTAAGGGGGCAAAATGGGTGGGGGCTAAAAATAATTTGGGGGGGGGCTAAAAATAATTTGGGGGGGGCTAAAAATAATTTGGGGGGCATTTGGTTCCCCCTCTGGCGCCGCCACTGTGTTAAACTAAACATAACCTATTAAAGTGTTATATACTTCTTTATTTAGGAAAATGTCATAATTGTGACCAGAAAGGCCACAAATCAACAAGTTGTAAAAAACGTATGTGTTTTCCTTTTATCTTTTCAAAAAAATTTAATATAAAGACAAATCCTACCTGACGTACTACCTATTGGGCTATAACTATAAGTCCAGGGGAACCCTACAGTTTCTATATTACCACATGCTTGTTAATTGGATCGAGTTAAATGAATAGTAAATTCATTCCTTTTTCTCTGTTTACAGCTTACAATCGAGATCAAACAAGTAAGTTTAGAAAATGTTTTTTGTATTGTACTAATTGACTACTATTGAGTCTACTACTAGTTATTAAATTCAGATTAAAATACTTTATGATTTTGTCTTGTAGGAAGAAGATGTTATCAATGTGGCAAGCCAGGCCACATTGCAAGGCAATGCAGGCAAAGATTAAGGAGTGCAGGGCCTGGCTTGCATACCATTTTAACTAACTGTCAAAATTTGACCATTAATATGACAACAGGCAGAAATTTACCCAAAGAAAACTAACTTAATGTACATGGTAACTTTAACCTGGTTTTTCAAACTCATCTAGGCACATTGTTTTACACTTCACAAAAGTAACCAGGTCAAAATTAATCTGTACATTCCCTCAGTTAGTTTTCATTGGGTAAATTGCCTGTTGTTATTTATTAATTAACACATTCAGTCATGCAGTATTGCACTTATTCAATTAAATAATATATAAAATACCTATAAAAGGTAAAAAGGGCAGTCATCTTGGTTTAATTCAATAACCTTTTAGAAGGAAATTACAGAACTAATTGCAGTTCAATATATAGGGTGGATGTACAGGTTCTGGAAAACCTGAAAAGTCATGGAATTTCAAGAGGGTCCTGAAGGGGTAAAATGGGAACTGGGATTGATCTATTTTTAGACTGGGAAAATGGGATTTTGGGTTGCTGGGACTGGGATTTGGCCACTGGGAATGGGAAATGAAGTCCTCAAAAATGGGAATGGGATTGAGGTAATGTAATGCGAGTCAATTCCCAATTTTTCCACTTTTTAAGTATTTTAAATGATTTTTGTTGTTAACTATATTATTCACAGCACTACCTGCGAACAGGCATACTCTGGCGCCCGGAATTCTGGGTTTTCTGATTATGCGTGCCTCAGAATGCTGCAAATGCCATTTCCGGGATTCAAATTTTAAAAATTTCCCCCCTCAGTATTTCATAAAAGGTCCACCACTTGCACACACGGTGGCTTAAAAGGTCTTAAAACTGTTTATTCTACCAATAAATAAAGGGGTTTTTATTGACTGGGATTTCAATAACTGGGACTGGGATTTCTAATAAAAATCCAACTGACTGGGATTTTGCCAAAATTTCAGGTGGGAAATGGGATTGGGACCCCCCTTCAGGACCCTCTTTCAATATTCCAAAATCCAGGTCTGGAAATCCTGGAAAATCAATTTTAGTCATGGAAAGTGATGGAAAATTGAAATTTCATACTTCCAGGTCATGGATATTGAAAAAAAATGGTCATGGGAAGTCATGGAATTTTAAGTGGGAGAAGGTGTACGAACCCTGAATATATGATGAACAATTAGCCATTGACTCACCACTTAGTGGCTTAGTCAACTACAATTATAATGCAACTCTTCTTTTGGTTGATATTCAGTACTTACAATATACGCAGTCCAATTTAATTTTCCATTATATATTAATAGTACATTCACTAACTTGGTCAAATTTGCCATGTGCCATCATATGATTCATATTTATTTTGGCACATGAAAAATATGTTGTCTAAAACTTATTTATTGATGCAAATTGCCTGGTTTGATATTTTAATTGATTATTGTGCAATATTTCCATACTGTTTATTTTTCTAATTTAAATAAATGTTATTCTTTAATATATTTCGTATTCAAATAATTCAATACAATTTTCAATACTTGTTATTATAAATACTAAATTATTATGTAAATATATAAAATCTATTAAAATATTCATTAATTAACATATTTTGTGACCTCTTTTTCCAAACATCAAATCATTGTTCATTAATTGACCACTGAAAATACTGTATCTTTTTAAAATTAATGTTGTGATGGATCTTCTGAAAAAATCCAGTGAACACGAAGCTCGCTCTATAGGAAGATGTTCTGTGACTGGTAGATTATATATGACAATGACAAAAGATGTAATTGGCTTAGATATAAAACAAAAGGAATATTGTTCTTGCTTTAAATGTTCTTTAGAAAATCCATTCAATAGCTTATTCTTTTGTTATTGTCATAATCAACCGATCACAGAATATCTTCCTGTAAGAGCTTCGTGCCGACCCAGAAAATTGTGAGATTAAAACAAGTCCATAATTAACAATTTTCCCAAAAAGTAACTGAATTAGATATATCATTGGGTCGTTCCAGAAAAGATCCATACTCTCCCCACAGAGGTAATTTCTGCCGTCCGGAGTGGGAGGGGAGAAAAAATTGTTTCTGATAATAGTAAATGTATTAGGACATCCGAAGGGGGTTAACTTCCTATTTCCTCTGTGGGGGTGGTATGGATGTTTTCTGGAATGCCCCATTCTACCAAATCTAGTATATGTCATCAAGAATGTTTTATTTTCTTTACTCTGGTGTTTTATTGAATGTTTTCTTTTCTTTTGATTCCTACTGCTCAGCAGAGGTTGGTAAAAACACCCTCCAATTTTCAGACCATATGGGGATAGCAGCTAGTACATGCATGTACATTGTAATTTCATGACCATTATGTATACTTGATGCTAAACATATCGCAACGTATTTTATAATAAAAAAATAGTATTTATATTTATAAGTAAAGGAGGCTACAATAAAATAAATATTAAAATATATGTATGTCGTTTACCTTTTGAAATAAGTACTTCTTTCCCACAGGTTTGAATATTATTTGTTCCTTGTCTTTTGCTGGCGAGAATAAATAATTGTGCTTCGAAGAGGTGCAGATTGCAAGAAACGTACAAACAACAAGGATTCACTGCAAAAAGCCGAAATATTTTTATAAAAACCAGGGGGGGGGGGGTTGAAAACTGTGGCGGGCTCATAATTGAGACTTGTTCAGTGGCAATTACCATGAATTTAGGGACCAGTAGTCATGGAAATGGCGTCATTTTCACTCAAAATCCGCCATGTTTTTGGCTTCACTTGGTTGACTGAACGAAGTATAGGAGCAGGTCCTCCAGTTATTATACAGCTCAGTGGTAAAGTTATAATTGCCTTGTCGTCTTCATAATACGGTACTCTGTGTCTTATTAACTCCTCTTCGGAAAAGTCCTCAAAAATCTTATCGTACAGGTTAGCACACACGTTACGACGAAACACAAGTTCCTCATTAATGAAAAATAGTATACCGATGGTCATCTTGACGCTGTCCAACAATGAATGAAATAAGTAGAGGCATCATGCCTTTTATAGGTTACAATAACTGAAAGATCACATGTTTCAATGCCCCCTGTGTTCCACGCAAAAGGTGGTTTTCCAATCGTCCGCCGTATACTCAATCAATTCGAAATCATGTACTTTCATATCGCTCAAACTTTCAGTAAAAGCCTCTATCACTTTTGTTTCTGAAGCCTTTTCCAGAGCATGATCAAAGTATAGACAATGACCATTTGTCTCTTTCCATCGTAAGACACTGATGATGCGTTTGAGACAGATGCTCTGTCATGCAACCGTTACAATTTTCAACAACGAGCTGAGAGATGATAGGAGCGATTTCTTCAGCTGAAACTTTTAAAAGTTTTTTGATGATACGTTTCTGGCGATGATAGAGAACAAGTTCCTTATTGTCGATATCGATAGGTTTAGACATGTTTGCTCTTTGTCTGATCGAAAGTAATGACTGTTTGTTCCCAATGGAAAAAACGTTTTATATGTGCGTGCACCTTTAACAATCTTCTCATATTAGGGTGTACATCATGAGACACTCTGCCAGTAAAAATCCGAAGGTCAATAAAAATCATAATAAACAGAAAATGTTTAGAATCGGTATTAGCGCAGGAAGAAATAATCTTAATCTCGAGGGGCATGTACAAGTGGGATACTGTAGTAAAACCGTCAAAAATTACAACCCCATTGAAATACGAAGCCTCAGGAGGATAGTATTCAAAACGTTGAAGAATGAAAGGATTCCGTCATTTCATGTGTGAACATGGACGACTACTTATCTAGCGTTTATTACGATCCAAAAAGGTCAGGAGGATTTGGCGGAGTGGATCGTTTGTACCAAGATGTTAAAAAAGAGGGAAAGATTAAAATAAGTCGAAAGGAAATCAAGGAATGGTTAATGAAACAGGACACATACACTTTGCACAAACTCATGCGTCACCACTTTAAACGAAACCGTGTCATTGTAGGGGATATTGGTGGACATGCAATCCATGCAGGAATTTAACGATGGTTATCGCTATTTACTTGTCTGCATCAATGTCTTTTCCAAGTATGCATGGGTTGTTCCGTTGAAAAACAAAACAGGTCCTGTGCTGGTGGAAGCGTTCAAAATTATTTTGGCTTCTGGACGTAAACCCGAGAAAATCATGACGGATCAGGGCACAGAGTTTTTAAATAGACATTTTCGGGCTTTAATGAAAGAAGAAGACATCAAGCTTTACAACACCTATAATGAAACCAAAGCTTCTATTGTGGAACGAATACGTTGACATGTTACCTAATCTAGTATACTCTTACAACCATAGTATTCATCGTAGTATCAAAGTCAAACCCGTCGATGTCACAACAGAAAATAAAACGCAAGTGTGGCATACTTTGTACGATGATCATAGTGCCCAAAAGACTCCAAAGTACAAGTTTAATGTAGGTGATCAGGTTAGGATTAGTAAAATGAAACGTACATTTCAGAAAGGTTACTTGCTGAATTTTTCAAAGGAAATTTTTGCCGTAAGCAAGCAAATTCCCCGCAATCCACCAGTGTATAAACTTAAAGATTACGATGACGAAGAACTCAAAGGAACATTTTACGATAAAGAGCTGCAAAAGATAATCAAGCAAGATGACGTGTACAAGGTGGAAAGAATCACTGCACAAACCAATAAGTAAACATATAAATAAATTAAAACAAACATACTTGTGATCATCGCAAAACCTTTGAAACTCACAGCCAACACTTTGTGCAGTCAGCAGGATGCATCGACTGCACAAACTTTTCCAGAAGTTCTTTGACATGTACTGCCACTGTTGATTCTTTCAAGAAGGGCAAAAGACAATTTTATATACCCATCGCTCATTCGCTTGGCCGTGCACAGATTTTTCACCTCGAATGTCAGAACGCTAATGAGTGAATTTTTTATTTTACTCATGATGCATTGCGGTCGTAGTGCGATCACCGCCTGATTAACGCTGAAAAGTCTATGTTTTTCAAAGGCGTGACCACTAAACGAACTGCTTCGCGTGTCACTTCCTCGGATTCCTTCAATAAATAAACTATTGATAAGTAGGCTATAGCACGACCAAAATTGATAACGTTTATTTCAGTAAAAACCTTTGATATATTGTCACGATTTACATATGCTACCATATGTCCGTACTCCTGATCATGATGATTAATCAAATAATTGACATGGTGCGATAAGGTTTTCATATCAATTCTGATATTGTTTTTTCGCAATTCGTCTAAAATCCAATCCATCCTTTTCCCTTAACAGCAAAACAACGAATAAATTCAAAACAAGTAACAGAATTTATTTATACTAAACTAAACAATACTTAGCGCCCAATTTGGTCCAAGTTTAGCAAAGTATACCGTATTATTATATACACAAGGTCTGGATATGAGTAGAATAACTGTTAATTATTTGTAAGTTCTTAGAATTTAGTAAAATATTAAAGAATTACACGTGCCAAATACACGCCTTCGCGGAAAAATACAGAATAGAGTTTGCTTGACAAATAACAATGTTAAAAATGTTTCTTCTGTTTTTTGTACTTATTCAAGTAATTCAACTATCATCTGCATGTGAACGTCGATGTTTAGCAAACCACATAATACATCTGCTGGACTGCACTAGGCTGGATCGATATCGCAAATACTGAATATCGATATACCACCATCAGAATACCGGTAAATACCGGTATTCCGGTATTTTTAACGTGTTTTTTTTTTAAGCCAAACTGAAGTGCTGACCGTCAAGAAAAATCAAGTTTTGACAAAATATTAATGTGGCACATACTGTTATTAGTGCAAATGTCACAAGATTCGCATTATCAAGCTATGTTAACAATTAACAGCGCTAAGCGGCAATTATTGGTAGGCCGTCAATTGGGCATCGAAGTGTTGAATCATTCAGAAAAATATTCGTTTTGTATATAAATTCAGATAGTGTTTCAGTAAGCTGCTAATAGTTATAAACATAAAAAAGTTGCATTTTTAAAACTAACACATAAACAAGTTAGCATGTTTAATAAGATTAAAAACAACAAAAAGTTACCCTCTTATACTGCCCGATAAAAAAAAACTTGAAAAGCCAGAAAAGGTTTTCGCCAAAGTTTTCTTTTTTGTCGAAATTTTCCTTTAAAAATTTCTCCCTTTTTATATTTGTGATTAAGGCGATTTAATAAACAAGACGTCTAGTATTGCTAATTATGCTAAACCAAAGCTGCTAGAACTGTAAGAACAAAATCATGCATCTGTGAGTATTAACTTTGCTTTCTAAACGTGATTGTAAGCAAGTTTGACTTGAAATAGCGTTTCATTTCGGTATTCGGCAGGAAAATACCGAAATGTCGGTATATCGGTATTTTTAAATTGTCAATATCGCCAAACCGGTATCTAAACAAATACCGTTATATCGGATATATCCGGTGTATCGATCCAGCCTAGACTGCACGAATTTGAACCTTAAAAATGTGCCATACAACAACAATTTGAGACCATGGGTCGAGGCAATCGATTTTCATAACAACAATGTGTCCGCATTCAACACCACATGGCTGCTAATAAAGTTCCCCCATGTTCGGCGTATTGATCTCCGTGGAAATCCAATAGGATGCATCCCCACATCAACCAAAGTGATAATTTTAAGCGACTGTGAACCGATCTCAAAACCGACAAATCATCCGTCAAACAGACAACCAAGCATGCCAGAAAATTCCGTTACCACTTCCTTTATATATTAACAACCTCTACTGTCCATACCAACAACGATGGAAAGTCGACAACACTACTTCTAACACTCCTTCCCACATCTATTCTTGTCTGTACTGTTCTCGTTTGTTTGCTCATTTTTCGTTGTCTCTCAACAAGACACCGTCTCCAATCCTCATTCTCGATGGAAAACCTTGCCACTAACACTTCGGGAATCTCAAGTGACAGCGAAGTAGATCTGTATTGTATGGAAACTGAATTATGACATTTCCTAAGTTTGTTTATATAAACGTTCCCGTTTTGTTTTCTGCTAAATATAATTATGACCACACAAGTTTCAGTGACATCTCCAATCTTGTTCCCAAAGCATGCCTGTTCGCGGGTATGCTCTGGGGACGAAATTGTAGCGTGTCTCATAACTTCCTATTGAGTTAACTTATCATAACCTTTTAAATGTGAAATTGACAAGCTCATAAAAATTGTAAATAAACCGTCAGAACCGCTAATAAGGTTTACAAGTACAGCCCTAGTTTAAAGATAAAGAGCAGAGCCCAGCAAATAACTTTAAAACCAAACATAATAAAAGTAAAATATTTATTAGCTAACGTTTCGTTGTTTACAATACAATATCTTCAGAGCAATCTAAATGAATTTACAGGGTATGATATATATATATATATATATATATATATATCTTTATCTTTAAACTAGGATTTCCGCCTGGTGTATCAATTGCCACAGTTTTTAAGTACAGCCCTATTCTGATGACACTTGAAGCGATCATGTTTCATAATGTGTTTCGAAATTTTACAATATAGAAATCTGATAGCCTGTACATACCTCCAATTAACGCTACGCACACTTTATTATTAACTACTAAGTGTATAGTTATATAAGTGTATAGTTTACGTCAAAACATTTCCTTTCACGCTGATAAAACTACCTGTAGATAATTGCACTAGTACCATTTTCATACTGTTCGTTCTAGTGTACCTATAAACCTGAAATGAGATCCACTCAATACGCACTAAAATTGATAATATAAGGTCTAGTTAATGTAATTTCAATAACAAAACAAATTTAAATGTGTGCTTTATATATTCACAGCGCGGTGTCGAGCGGCACTCCTGTGCTTTCGCCACCCTGTTCCAAACGTCCTAAACCTATTTGCTCTATTTCCGAGGGATGTTGATGCAATGACACCCTTCTGTTGTGACACCTTGCCAACCATCGTTTATACAGCAGATAGCTTCCGCACAAACACAATACAAACAGAAGTCCCAATAACGGACCCAATGTGACATACAATAAAAATAGCTTTGGTTCTTTGGATGCTGGATTATTTAGTTGTTTAGCCATTGATGATGCTTTACGGTTGTTATGAACATAGACGCTTTTGTAACCAGCGTTGAAGATGTGTCAAATACTGAACTACTATGTCCAGAGAAAGGTGCAGTTGTCGAAAACCACAGCTTTAAAGGGGATGTTGAACTGTTCAGTTGTCTATCCATTGATGATGTCCCTACCCAGGCAGCAAAAACAGAACAGAATACCATAGAAGATGTGTCATATACTGAACTACCGTGTCTGGAAAAAGGTGGAGTTGCCGAAAACCACAACTTTAAAGGGGATGTTAAACTGTTCAGTTGTCCATCCATTGACGATGTTCCTACCGAGACAGCAAAAACAGAACGGAATACCGTACAAGATGTGTCAAACACTGAACTACCGTGTCGAGAAAAAGGTGGAAAAATACAATCGCTTCTAACGCGTACCCCTGAATCCCGAATGGTTGTACAATCAAAAGTTAGGTTCTGACGAAGGTCAATTTGTTCCAAGTTGGGAAATACCAGCAAAAGTTCTGTTATATTGATAACAGCTAAATTGTTCTCGCTGAAATCAACTGCCCTGACCCAAAGCTGCCGTATTGTAAACATTCCATCCATAGTCTTTAATGATAGGTCACTGCAATCTAATAAACCTATGAAAGGTTCCTCGATACACATTTCCGCACTGCAATCCACAAATACTATCAATAAACTTAACGCCAAGAAAAACATTTTTATACTGATCAGCTTAGCTCGGGTTGCTATAAAGTCAAACTATCTCGCTATCATAAACTTCGTTCTTTTATACACGGCGATGTTTGTTGGCCTAAATAAACTACCATACTACAATGAAACGTTAATTTTCCTGTAACCAAAACAATAAGCTGAAAACTATGCAAAAGTGTGAGAAGACTATAATCTTTCTTTTTCAGACATGTGTAATATTTGTTATTTTCAATCATGGTACTATGCATTATAATTTTCCTGTAGCCAAAGAAAAAAAAACAACTAAAAATATGCAGAAAGCGTGGGAAGACAGAGGTCGAAATTAATCATATTAAGCGTGCTAAACACAAATAAATATTGTGCAATGTTCATTGGTAGCTATTATTAATAAATGCGTAACGCTCATTTTCCAAAAGTGGAAGCAACAAACAAACAAGTGGAAACACAAAATGGCGGGAATCCCACAAACAACAAGTCGACAGCAACAAGAAATCAAAAAGCTATGGGAAAAGACAAGAAAAAAGAAGCGGAACGACAACAAAAAATAAGACTTGATAAAAAAAAACAACAAAAAGGTTAGAGGCTTTCTGGGGATACGCCGAAAAAAGAATCCGACATTCCTCAACGAATTTCTTGCCTTCTATGAAGGCAAACAAAGCTCAAATCAGGAGACACAACAAGAAACCCCGCAGCAATCGTTGGGACTACTGTTGGTAAATAATGCTGACCTGGACTTTCTAAATGATCCTAACAGTTTGGACTTTATAGATAATATGAATTTAGACTTTTTAAATAACTTTTAAACAATTTTATTAACACTATTCTTTATAACAGTTTTTGAAAAATAACATATTAAATGTTCAAACTATTAGCAAAATCGTTTATGAATTTGTTTGCCAGCTAATGTTCCTCGTGCTTTTCGGTTGGTTTACTTGAAAGGGGTTCCACAAAACTGACATCTTGATGAGGCTCCTCAGGCACCCAATGAAAGTACTTGCATGAAGATTCCTTATCATTTGGAGAGCAGAAGAACTTTGATCTTTATCGAGACCTTCCTTTTTCACCTTACGAATCATACACAGAAACCCATGGTGACACTCCGGTTTGACTAAAGGTCGTACATCGCCCCATACCCAAAATGACCACGGCTTCAGCTTGTTGGAACACACGAAAAACGGTCTTCCATAACTTGCTTTCATCAAATTTCTAACGACCCACATTTTCGTAAGTTTACTGTGCCCACCCCACATCGAGGATGAGGCTGTTTCGTAGCTCTCCATGCAGTTATGGCTTTTTCATACAAGTAGCCCTCATCTTCGCAACAAAAGAACTTGCAGCTAGGAATCTGATTGCAAAACCAAAAGGAACCACTTTGAGTTGTCGAATGAGCAGCGTTCATGTAAGCACTTCATCTCTTCACAAAAACTATAAACACATAAACAAAAATCGCTCATCCATCTATTTATATACTCCATCCAAAACAGCTAACCAATCAGAGATGAGTACGATTATGACGTAGTTTAAGGGTGTACGTACACCATGTACATGTGTGTGCACCTGTAGTATAAATACACTTCCCCATAATTATGAACCACACGTCAAGATGGAATGCATAGGAGTTTTACCAGCGCTGGAAGATGTTATACAACCAACAAATATACCTCTATTCGGAATCCTGGCGGAAAATACCACAGAACCGGGACAGTGCTATTTCTGCTTTGAACAGATTGATGGAAACGAACTACTTGCGATGACGATGCTCATTGTCGGTGTTTCCAAATGTGGGCGGCGCAATACAATGGCACAGACATCGAAACCGTACGGTGCGGGTACTGCAGAACACCATTCCCGGGCAAGGAACTCTGTCACCTGTGCTTACAGAATAAAACAACGGACAAGAACTAAACAAAACCCGATGCTGTCAAACAACAATCCATAAAAACTGTATGGAAATACTAAAAGAAATGCTGACCAAGCTGACATTCGAATTTTCGCTAGAATGTGGTGAATTAACTAACCTTTTGTGGATGCATCTGGCACAAACTCTAAAAACATTATAATTATCAAAAATCTCTACTGTAAACTACTGTAAAAATTAAATAAATTGTTTTCAAATATTCATCGTTGTACGCCATTTTGAACATTTCCTTACTTTCGGGTTTCCATGACGTCATATTGCTTCCGCCGCTCCTGCATACTAATTACTTCCGGCGCTCTATTCGCTCCTGCATACTAATTACTTCCGCCGCTATACGGGACTTCCGCCGCTATATGTACAGGGTAATACTACTAACAGTGTTCACAAAAATGTTGGTGAACAGCAGCCCAAGGGATCACAAACCCAACGGATCACAAACCCAAGGGATCACAAACCCAAGGGATCACAAACCCAAAGAAAGAAATTGGCCAAAGGTCTAATCCAAAATTTGGACAAAAGGTTAGTTAAAAAGTAGATAGATCGAATCGCAGTCTCTATAATTTTCCGTGTCCATATATGGTATTTCATTTCCAATTATCTTATTACTTAACAGTGAACATGAATACAGTATGGTTTTCAAAGAGGCAAGTCTACTACTTCCCAGCTTTTACATGTTCTTCGCAACATTCATAAAATGCTTGAAAAAAGATGCCAAGTTGACACGATTTACCTCGACTTTGTGAAAGCGTTTGACAAAGTAAGTCATGACCTTTTACTTGTGAAACTCCATAACTTTGGCATCAAAGGTAATCTTCTTCGTTGGTTCAAAAATTATCTTTCTGGGCGTTTTCAAAGAGTCACTGTACATGGTGTTACATCTCAGCCGCTCCCACTACTATCCGGCATTCCCCAAGGATCAATTCTTGGACCAATCCTCTTTCTTATCTACATAAACAATCTTCCCGATAGCGTCTCCCAAGTCACAGCCGTGTCAGTGTTTGCTGATGATACTAAATGTCATCGCGCTGTTCGTAACCACCAAGACAGAGAAATCCTACAATCAGATCTTAACAATATTACGAACTGGTGTCAAGACTGGAGGATGGATTTAAATAAATCCAAGTGCGGAGTTCTTCAATTTACTCGTTATCTCCAACCTACTATTAACCAGTACACATTAGTTGACATTCCAGTCAAACCTTTAACCTGTGTAAAAGATCTTGGCGTAAGTATCACCAATGATATGAAGTGGAACCAGCATGTGGAGGACTTATCCTCAAAAGCTAACAAAA